>JAWJVD010000192.1:127500-157293 GCA_038048745.1 Coluber constrictor foxii
TTAGCTGAAGAGAAGAATTACCAACTTAGCTGAGAAAATTATCTGAGCGTTGGCTCTGAGTCATCCCAGATAACATAAAACATAGTTCAGCGAGGATTTCAATCAAGTTGGCACTTCATGGAGCTGTGAGTAGGAATCTGTCGTACACTACTAGAAGGGTTTTTTTTTATGTTTATCCACGTTCTGTTGGTCTTACAATGTCACGGAGCTTTTATTTGGGTACGGCCAGCCTAGAGAAAAGAAGGACTAAGGGAAACATGATAGCAGTATTCCAGTATTTGAGGGGCTACCACAAAGAAAAGGTAAGGAGTCAAATTATTCTCCAAAGCACCAGAGGGCAGGACAAGAAATAATGGTTGAAAACTGATCAAAGAGAGAAGCAACCTGGAATTAAGGAGAAACTTCCTAACAGTGAGGACAATTAACCAGTGGAACAGCCTGCCACCAGAAGTTGTAGGGGTTTCATCACTGGAGGCTTTCCAGAAGAGGCTGAACAGCCACCTATCTGAAATGGTACACTAGAGAGTCTAGTGCTTGAGCAGAGGATTGGACTATATTTTAGTCCAAAATATATTAGATACTTTACGAGAAGAGTCCTCCATTCCTCTAACCGCAATAAAATACCTTATGCCACCAGAGTCCAAATTTTGGGCTTAGACAACTTAGAACTACGCTGACTTCAGTCTGACCTAAGCATAGTACATAAAATTATCTTCCACAATGTCCTTCCTGTCAATGACTACTTCAGCTTCAACCACAACAATACACGAGTAAATAATAGGTACAAACTCAAGGTAAACGGTTCCAAACTCGATTGCAGAAAATATGACTTCAGTAACAGAGTGGTCAATGCCTGGAATGCACTACCTGACTCTGTAGTTTCTTCCTCAAACCCCCAAAATTTTAACCTTAAACTGTCTACTGTTGACCTCACCCCATTCCTAAGAGGTCTGTAAGGGGCGTGCATAAGTACACCAACATGCCTACCATCCCTATCCTAATATTCCCTTTTATTTGTATCCATTTCATGTATTCAAATTGTTTATCCTTTTACCTGTTATCTTATATATGCTTGACAAATAAACTTATGATTAGGATGATTATGATTATGATTATGACTAGAAGACCTCCAAGATCCCTTCCAGCTCTATTCTGATTGATTTTATTTTCCTGGCCCTAAGCAAACTTACAACAAAATCAGACACTGATGTTTCCACCCAGAAATGTCTCCATCCCAGATTTTAGGCTGAAGATGGGTTCATACAACATGCCACGTTCAAACCAAAGGAAGTCCATATGGTTTGCAGCAATCTGTAGGACAACCACTACAGTTTTTAAATTATGATTTATGGCTCAGTGGGAAATTTATTGTTAAACACATCATGGTCTTGATATTATTATTACTATTCCTTCCCCCCCCCCCCAACATTGACGGTGAGAATGGCACATGTGTCCAAGTGGTGGGTTTCAAAATTTTTTACTACCAGTTTCTGTGGATGTGGCTTGGTGGGCGTGGCATGGCTTGGTGGGTGTGGCTCGGTGGGCATGGCAGGGGAAGGATACTGTAAAATCTCCATTCCCTCCCCAGTCCAGGGGAAGGTTACTGCAAAATCCCCATTTTCTCCTGATCAGCTGGGACTTGGGAGGCAGAGAATAGATGGAGGCGGGCCCAGTCAGAAATTTTACTACCGGTTCTCCAAACTGCTCAAAATTTCTGCTACCGGTTCTCCAGAACGGGTCAGAACCTGCTGAAACCCACCTCTGATTGTCCAGTCCAAAACTCCATTGCAATATCTTGACATACGGACAATGTTGAGCAATGATTCTGTTTTAGATGGTGTTTTTCCATACGGCTTCTGATCGTTCATACAAATGCTTCTGATATTATTATTATTATTGAAATTTCTAAACAAAACCCTTCATTCATTCCCAGAAATCTATGGGGAAGCAGAAGACAAGCAGCTGAGAAGGCAATATAATAACTTGTTTGTAGATAAAAAGGAAATTACAGTTTTTCATGAACTAGCGCTGAATATTATAGTATGTCATCTGCATTCTTTAATTATAGCCCAAGAGACGTGAAAATATTTTGCTGAACCCTGCCCTCACTGTCTGTTTAATTAAAGGCTTGAATATGCATCCTGGTTTATGGGGAAACAACACACTTCTTTCTCTTAATCTTCAATAACAGCACCTTGGATAATAAACACCGAACAAGAAGCGGCGTTTAACACAGTTACTTCTTGAGAAGCAAGAGCTTTTAAAGATCTGTTATGGGCATTTCACAGGCTATAAAAAGCCTTTTAAAAATAATTATGGACTCTGAACTGTCATGGCTGTGTTGTGCATTTGCACATATGTGCATTGACAATCCCTTACAGCTGGAAGCCTCCTACAAGTTTGAGGGCAGATGAACCTCCATTGATGAAGGGATTGATGAAGACTATGCAGATGGGAGCTATGAGCTAGAATCACACATCTCTGTTCAGTTAAATGTGATTGGTTTCATCAGCTGGATTTACACAACACGCTAAAGCAAAAACTAAAGCAAGGCACACAAGGACTGTATTCGGTGGCTGGGATTCCCTGAACTTTGTGTTGATAGAAGAGAATATTTGTAGCGCAGGGTTGAACTGTGGGGTTCTTGGTGATCTCTGAGCTTGATGGTGTAGGAAGTTAGCACTCACCCCTCTCCTAGAAGAATGAAATATTTTAGGAAATATTTAAAAAGGCAAAATATTATATTTCCCTGGATGAGAAATGGAGAAACATGTTTTAAAGACAAAGGAGCTTCCTGCCTCCCCCCTCCCCCCCCCCCCACACACACCTTTGTCAATGGGCCATGAAGGCCACAGCCAAGCTCATTCATTTCCCCCCAACTTTGTCAATGGGCCATCATCTATAACACAATAGGGCCCATCTAGCAACAGAAATTCATCACATAGCAAGACTCAAGGAAGCTTGAGAGACAACGTACAAAGTTAGCTGAGACCCCCTAGTCCAGGGGTCTCCAAACTTTCAGATCTCAGGGACCACTAAATTCATGATTTTAAATTCCACGGACCACTAATATGATTTCCCAAATGACCGGCTGGGTGGGCATGACTAGCTGGTCATGTGAGTGGGTGGGCATGGCCAACTCAATGTCACTTATGTCAAGGGGCACCTCACCAGCGTCTACTCACCCCTCCCACCCCCTCCTCTCATCCGGATCCTTTGGGTCGCAAAATGAAGCAGTTGCTGGAGCTAAGCAGCTACGACGAGAAAGAGTTGACAAAACAGCTCAGTTCAAATTGATTGCTGGTGAGGAATCTTTTTCCATTTTGGTTTTTTTGAGTGCCTCTTTTGAATAAGATTTGGGCCACAGAAATGATGAGCTTTGCTGAAGCCCACACATAAGGCCCTTCACTTGGATAATCTTTAAAACACTTCTTCCAGAGTTTAACAAAGCTCCAAATCAAGGGTCCCCAAACTTGGCAGCTTTGAGACTTGTGGACTTCAACTCCCAGAATTCTCTAGCCAGCAGCTGGCTGGAGAATTCTGGGAGTTGAAGTCCACAAGTCTTAAAGCTGCCAAGTTTGAAGACATCTGCTCCAAATGAACATCTAGGTCCTGGCAGAAGCCCATTTGGTCCTCCCAAACCAATGCCACCGCCCCATTATTTAAAAGCAGTGAGGAGGGCTATGTGCCATTTGGTGAAGGAGAGGCACTTCAAATAACCCGGTGTCCAAGCAAAGGGATTCTTCAAACATTTGCAGGAACCTCCATATGTAACTGGGTTTGTCAGCTGGCCATTATTTCTCTATTTGGGGTCCCTGTGCTATGTCATAGATGGAGCTTGCCCAGCAATCCATCATACATTTTGTAGCAGGCTGTATCCCAGAGCAAGCGAAGGAATTATGACTTACGGCTACTTCTGTCCCCAGGGTGACCGGCGTGACAGGCAGATGCATTGCAGAGCTGCCAATTAAGTGCGGGTATTGTTTGATCTCCTCGGTAAATTTCACAGCCAATTTGTAAAACAAAAGGATTACGGCTTATGCATCATGACAGAGAGCCGTTCTGATGATTTCCATAGATTGCAAGACGAGTAAAAATCTCTGGCAGAGAAGGATGAGTATTGGCAATTGCGCTGGAACCACATGGGCTGGAGGATAAATTGTAGCTGTAAGACACTTCAGTAAAGTTCAACCATTGATCACCGGAATAAGTCATTATGAAGAAAGAGTGATTTTTTGTTGGTGTTGTTTCAAAATAGATAACTAAATGGCACTGTTAACTCAGCTCAGCCTATCTCCCTCCCCCAATTCTAGGGGGTTTAACAGAAAAAGTATTCTTGTCAGTCATTGGGTACTCAAAAACTCAAGATAGAGTTTCAAGCCTCCAAGGACCTCTGGAGCATGGGGAGGCTGTTTTCGCCCTCCAGAGGCTCGAGGAAAGCCTCCAGAGGCTGGCCAGGGCAGGCAAAAAGCCTTGCAATGGTGCAGGAAGCCAACTAGGCCATGCCCACCCAGCCACCGGGCAGAGAACCCCTTTCTAAAAATTTTGAAGCCCACCCCTGCATCTGATGAGTGTTCTTCCATAGAATACCTGAAGAGTTTCCAACACTATATTTCTAAATAACTCCTCCTTCCAACTTCTTGGCTAGTCAGAAGACCAAGAAGAATTGGCTTTGGGATCACCAGGGATCTGATGGATCTGACAACACAACAACAGAATAAGAGAGTTGAAAGGACCTTGGAGGTCTGCTCATCCAACCCGCTGCTCAAGCAGGAGAGCCCTGTGATATTTGAGGCCTGTCTCCATCCTGCCTGAATTTGTCAGAACCTCTGGAGCTGATCAAAGTGAGATTCCTGACAAGTGACAAGGTAACAGATATATCAACATAAAGCTGCCTTAATAGCTGGACAACTCAACTAATTTGTGAGGATTAAGATGATAGAGATGCTTCTAGAAAATGGATCTAGTTTTTTTTTTTTCAGCACAGTAGCCTTTAAGTTCTGACAGTTTTCTCAAACAGCTCAGCAGTCTAAAGATTGTTGAGGCAAATATAATTGTGTTAAGGACAGTGTGCATTATCTCCCTATGTGGGTCAACAATAAGACCCTCAGGCTTGATGAATTCCCCGAACATGCTAAGGGAGAAAGCCGAATTTAAGCCAGACGTCTTTGCCATGAGTCAAGGTTCCACAGCAGACCTATAAATATTATTCTCTGGTGCGTGGAAATAATTTCCAGAAGAAAACAAAGATGCTGCCTCACCCTTGTACGAGACCACTATAAATGACAAGTACTGTATTTTCCGGCGTATAAGACGACTGGGCGTATAAGACGACCCTCCTCAGGGCCATTTAAGGCTCGTCAGAGCCTTATGGGCTGGTCTGCCTGGTTACAAGAGAATGAGACCCGGCGTATAAGACGACCCCTGACTTTTGAGAAGATTTTTGTGTGTTAGAAAGTAGTCTTATACGGAGGAAAATACAGTAGTTATTTCCAGACTCATTATTCTCAGCATAATGGAGGAAAATGATATAGATAGATATAGATAGATAGATAGATAGATAGATAGATAGATAGATAGATAGATAGATAGATAGATAGATAGATAGATAGATGATAGATAGATAGATAGATAGATAGATAGATAGATAGATAGATAGATAGATAGATAGATAGATAGAGAGACAGATAGAGAGGGAGGGAGAGTTAGAGGAGAGAGAGAGAGAGAGGGATGGAGATGGAGATGGAGAGACAGAAAGATGATAGAGAGATGATAGAGAGATAGAGAGATAGAAGCAATAGAGATAGAGATAAAGATAGAGATAGAGATAGAGATAGATAGAGATAGAGATAGAGATAGAGATAGAGATAGAGATAGAGATAGAGATAGAGATAGAGATAGAGATAGAGATAGAGATAGAGATAGAGATAGAGAGATTTATGAATGGATTGGGGTAAATAAGTTGGGGAAGAGATCTTCAGCAGTATTCCCGTATTTGTTTGAGAGGCTACCACAAAGAAGAGAAGATCAACTTATTTTCCAAAGAAACCACAAGGCAAGGCAAGAAACCATGGATGGAAGCTAATCAAGCAGAGAAGCAACCTGGAATTAAGGAGTAACTTCCTAACAATGAGGACAATTAATTTGCCTTCAGAAGTTATGGGTGCTCCATCACTGGAAGTTTTTAAAAAGAGACTGGACAACCACTTATCTGAAATGGTACAGGGTCTTCTATTTGAGGAGGCGGTTGGACTAAAAGACCTCCAAAGTCCCATCCAGCTCTACCCTGATTGATTGAGGATGTTCCTGGTTTCTATTTTCAACCACTCAGGGCACAGTTGAGACTTAAAGACCGGCATTGCCCATGCTAAGCCTACACACCTCTCCTCAGCTGTGAAAATCCAGCATTCTTGGCTAAAGAGCAAAGCGTGGCTCTTCCCAAATGACTGACGAGTGGTGAAAAGCACAGCTTCGCTTCTGTTTTTCATAAGTACTGTTTTTAAGGCTCATAAAGGCCTCTGTCACAGCCTCTGGCAGTTGAAGTATGCTCTGCTTGTCAGACCTATTAGAGAGACAATAATCATGATTAGAAGGTGACATGCCAAAGGCATCAGTCTACCATTTAAAGTGTCTTGGCAAAGATGAATTCAAGGGGGAGGAAGGAGGAGGAGGAAGAGGCGGAGGAAGGAAGGAAGGAAGGAAGGAAGGAAGGAAGGAAGGAAGGAAGGAAGGAAGGAAGGAAGGAAGGAAGGAAGGAAGGAAGGAAGGAAGGAAGTTTCCCAGCCATACAAATCCAGGATGGTATTTTTCCTGGCAAGGTAAATGCTACAACATTTGCATTTTATTCCATTTAGCTAAAAAGACCAAGGGGAATCATAACAAAGCTTTATGGCTGCAATTCAAAGACAAAAAAAAAGTTTCTTCCAGCTCTGAATCTTGGCCACTTCCACACAGCCATCATTTCTATTCCCCATCAGACCCTAAAAATTATTCACCAAAGGCTCAGGGTGATATGCAGCCCGTCAATCACCCTTACATATTTAAACAAACACTATTGATTGATGTGAAAGGTAGGAGGTCGTAGACAGGTGGATTTGTGCTAGACTGGGTTTGGTTTGGGTTTTTTTTTTATGCTTGTCTCATTAAATTCCAGCGGTTTGAATGTATGAACTTTTTAAAATATTGTGTGTGTGTGTACACAGCTTTTTTTAAAAAAACTGAATACTGAGGCACAATGAATGGCTGTAGCATAACATCTCTCTCTGCTTCTGTGGAAATTGATTTCGGAATGACTATCTGTTTATCCTTCCAAGCTGTGGCATTAGTAGCCCTGGCCAGTTTCTCTCAGCTATGGTACAGGTGGCACACGGAACCCTTTCTGCGGGCACGGGAGCCGTCACCCAGCTCAGCTCCACCACGCATGCATGCATGCCTCCCACCAGCCAGCTGATTTTTGGGTTTCTGGCACAGGGGCGGGGCGCATGCAGGACACACACATGAATGTGCGGAGGTAGCACGCAAATGCACGGAGCAGGGGAAATCATGCATTCATGCGCAGGGGGCTGGGAGAGCATGGAGGGAGTGGCGCGCCTCCTGTACCAAAGTGTTTTTTGTCCCAGGAGGCTTCACAGACGGTTGTCAGGCCCAAAACAGGCTGTGGGGGTTGTGCCCACATGTGCGGGGGCTCCGGGAGCAGAGGGGGGAGAAGGCGTATATGCAGTGGGCAAGGGTCACATGGGGGGCTCATGTGCAGGCATGGGGGGTGAGCATGGGGGGTCATGCGTGCATGCGCCGGGGTGGGTACGCAGGGGGCATTGCATTATGGATGTGGGCATGCGTGTGCGCGACACACCTTCCCACAACCCCTGCTTTTGGCACGCAACGGCAAAAAGATTTGCCATCACTGGTATAGAGTCTCTTGTGTGAGCAGGGGGTTGGACTAGAAGACCTCTGAGGTCCCTTCCAACCAGGAGTAAAATCCAGCAGGTTCTGACAGGTTCTGGAGAACCAGTAGCGGAAATTTTGAGTAGTTCAGAGAACCGGCAAATACCACCTTTGGCTGGCCCCAGAGTGGGAAAGGAATGTGGATTTTGCAATATCCTTCCCCTGTCATGCCCACCAAGCCACGCCCACCAAGCCACACCCTCAAAACCAGTAGTTTAAAAAAATTGGATTTCACCATTGCTTCCAACCCCATTATTCTATGTTCTATATAGTTGTCTGGATTTCTACATGACTTGGGAGCCATACAATGTCAGTCCCTAATTCCGAAGTGCTGGTTTTACCCTTGGCAATAGACAAACAGTACTTCAAATGAAGCAATTATAAATTTAAAGAAGGGGATTTTGGAAATCTGATTTTGAAAACGGTCAATTCTTGAGAAGGAATAAATAATTCAAGGCCTCCCCTCAAGAGATTTTTCATTTCTTTTTCCCCTAATGGCAATTCCTGTGTTGTGTGACAAATATAGTTTGCAAATGGATGGTAAATTCCAAAACAGTTCATGAAATGTTTCCATAGTGGGGGGGGGGGGGGAGGGCGAAGAGAGGAAAAACATCCCTCAGGGTTATTATAAATTAGTTTTGGATCAAATAATTGTATAGATCCCTTATTGATAAAGAAGCTGCCCAATCAGTTAAAAGTTGCATCTTTCAAGCATTGGAATGTGGAATCTCAACATATTACCATGGTTGTTGTTGTTGTTAGTTGTGAAGTCATGTCTGATCCATTACGACCCCATGGACAACGTTCCTCTAGGCCTTCGTGTCCTCTACCATCCTCTGGAGTCCATTTAAGCTCATGCCAACTGCTTCAGTGGCTCCATCCAGCCACCTCATTCTCAGTCGTCCCCTTCTTCTTTTGCCCTCCATTGTTCCTAGCATTAGGCTCTTCTCCAGGGAGTCCTTCCTTCTCATCAGGTGGCCAAAGTATTTGAGTTTTATCTTCAGAATCTGGCCTTCTAAAGAGCAGTCAGGGTTGATCTCCTCCAGGACTGACCGGTTGGATCGCCTTACAGTTCAAGAGACTCGCAGGAGTCTTCTCCAGCACCAGAGTTCAAAGGCCTCAATTCTTTGGCGCTCAGCCTTTCTTATGGTCCAACTTTCACAGCCATCCATTGCAACTGGGAAAGCCATAGCCTTGACTAGACGCACTTTTGTTGGCAGGGTGATGTCTCTGCTTTTTAGAGTGCTGTCTAGATTTGCCATGGTAATGCTTAGCATTAAAAATTATTACTGTTGAAAAAGAATAACCATTGATGCCTATTTTTCAAAGAAAAAAATACTTGTTTTTATATTACGTCTTTATGAATTTATTCTAAACAAATTGAGCAAAGCACAAAACACTAAAATGAGGCTCATTAATAGATATAAAAAGTCAGTTTGGTGTACGTATTAGTTAAGGCATCCAGGTAGGAACTGGATGACTGTATATTCTAGCCCGGTCTTAGGCACGAAACCAACTGAGTGACCATGGGCCAGTCCCTCACTCTTAGCCCGAGGAAACAGGCAATGGCAAACCACTGCTAAAAAAAACCTTTCCAAGAAAACATCAGGGAGTTATCCGGGCAGTTGCCAGGAATCAAAAACTGACTTGGAAGGCGCACGCACATACACGTAATAAATATAAGAGGTTTATAAAAATAGAACCACGTAATAATAAAATGGGGATTAAAATGAAATATGAGGAAACGGCAGCCTGGAAACTACTCAGGAGAAGAAAGAAAATGCAAATTCGTAGGGAGGATAAATCACAGAAGATCCAGTTTGAATCATTGTTTAGACTCGGAAAGTGAATTGATGGAAATGTTTGTACGCTATGCCGAAGTCTGCTAAACTGCTGAATCAGTCCCAAGGCATATGGGAATTCATCTACTGCATTTAAGTTGATAAAGTCTGAAGACCTAATTCCAGAGAGTGATAAAATCAAATGACCTGCAGACTGAATCTTTCCAATGAAGGCTTCAGATCAAAACAAACTCAATTAATTCACCGCCTGCATTAGGAGTAGGAATACAAATATTCTCTTTTCCTTTTTTTGGCCAAGTGTGATTGGACACACAAGGAATTTGTCTCCGGGGTATAAACTCTCAGTGTACCTATAAACAACAAAGTGGTAAGTCAGATCACAGATCATAAATCATCAGATACAATCATAAATCATAAGATACAAACAACAAAGTGATAAATCATAAGATACCAATAGGAGTAGGAAAGATGAAAAGATGAGATGTATATTTCACCATGGCTGCCATTGGTGGCGCCATCTTGAAGTGGATTATTTTTATGAGATCTTCTCAACTCACCCAAAGCTTCTGAATTGACAGTCAAGTGTTTTTTTTTAATTTAATTTATCTGCCGCCCTTCTCCAGAGACTCAGGGTGGTTTACAATGCGTTAAGCAATAGCCTTCATACTTTTGTATATACCTACTTAGTAGGGCTTTCGCCCCCCCCACCCCCAAGCAGTGTTCTTTTTTATACAAAGTCAATTTATTGCCCCCACAATCCGAGTCCTCTTTTACCTACCTTGAAAGGATGGAAGGCTGAGTCAACCTTGAGCCTGGTGAGATTCGAACTTGCAGTAATTGCAGGCAGCTGGTGTCACTTTAGCACTACTTAAGCTGCTGCGCCACCCAGACTCTTGTACTGTGTTGAAGAACTGAAGTGTTGAAGAACTGAAGGAAGAAGAATGGAACAAAGGCCAATGTACAGTTTCAAGCAAACTGTACATTAGTCTTCAAGGCAATTCCAAAGCAGTCATAACCTCATTGGTTTATGGAAATCCATACTCCAAAATCCATAGCTGGATGAAATCCTTATTATGCCCAATCAAAGCCTCATGCTTTCAAGGTTCCAGATTAGGACTATGGACCTAATTCTTGGCTTATCTTCCTCTTTTTCTTAGTGCCTTTATTTATCATGCTGAAGAGTTTTGGAGAACGTGAAAATAGGCACACTTTTAAAGTTCCTTGACTGGCTTTACTAATATCATCCAGCTATGGGTTTGTAATAGATCGTTGTTATTGTTATGGTTTGTAGTACAGGCAGCCAGATCTTCAGACTGGATCTGGAATTTTTATCCACCTATCAAGTCTTTCCCGAGGACCTGGGAATAGGCACATATGGTGGCTTTAGGGTGTCAGAGGTATCAACGTAGGATGTAAGCTGTTCCGAGTATTATTTTTACCAACTGAAGATGGAATGATGACATTTTCCCATTTGAAAAAAAAAAATCTGGAGAAGCTCATGGATTTGTAGCATTAAGGTGTGCTTGACTTCCCTTACCTCCTTGGCTTTCTATCAAATATTGGTGTGAGATTACCACACCGACATGAAATGATTTGCCACCAAACTCCAGAAACATTTGTCAGAAATGGCATAAGGTTGTCTCCTACTAAAGCAGCGAGTTTGACTAGATGACCTTTAATTCCCTTCCAACTCTTGTTGTTCTGTTATTCTGAAACATGAGCCCATTCTGGCCATTGGGGACTCACACACTTAAAAGAAAAGGTCATATAATTTAGACTTCTTTGTATAGAGGCCTCCTACTTTTTTTGTTGTTACCTTCCTTTTTTAAAAACCAAGAGGCTACCCATAATTTCCTACACATTCCGAAGTCCTCTGATTTAGTTGTGAAAATTCCTGGTACGATAATGAGCCAAAATGTGACAAAGCATCAATCAAAGCAGCTGATGGCTTTTGACCTTTTTCTAGGTTCACTTTCATACCTTTCATAGTTTGAAGGTAGGAAAAGAAGACAAGATTTGACAGATGCTGTGCTTGGAAAAAACCACTTAGTCAATTTAATTCTGGTCACCTATCTGAGTAACGCAAGAGAACTACTTCAGCACATTTGAAAGTTTTCATTCCAGGAGCATCTCAAGATAGGTCCCAGTCCCTGGTGTCACCTATTGCTTCTGCTCATCTTCCCTGGAAGTGTCAAGCCCAGGAAATCAGAAATCCAGGCAGTTCAAATGAAGATAAAAGTGTATTGCAAGCTCATGCTCTCGACAAGAATCCAAACTACTAATGGTTAAAGCAAATTGGCGGTAGATAAGAGTCTATGGAATTCAAGGTGGGCTGGACTTCGATTTCTTGTGGGTGCGAATTGACTTCAGACTGATGACGCATTTGACTCCTCCCTCAGGCTCAGCCTGAGCATTTCCTACAAGAAGCTAGCAACAGATGAAAATCTACAATCTCAAAACCTCATAAAGGTTTATTTCTTCGGATTGCAAAATTGTTGAAAGCTGTTGAAAGGAGAGAAGCAATCCATTCCTACCTTAAACAAACCTGTTGCAAGTATTTAGGAAAGCATACATTAAACTGACCCCTGTTGGATTTGACCAATTTTATGGTTCTTTATTGTCAATCAGGTATTCTGGAGAAACCAACCCCCAATCATTTCCCACCATTATTTCTTGAAATGGGATGGATTGGTACGTATTTCTAGAGTCACCTCTTCAAATAATTTGAGAAACCCCTCCCTCCCCCTTGTTTTGTTGCTATCAAACTTAATAAATTATCTTTGTGTCTATGTTCCCTACTAGTTTGATCTTCTGCCATTGTATTATTTATTTTAGCCTTTAGGAACAGCCTGCATTTTATATTTGTGTGAGAAAACTCCAATTATCTATTGTTAAAAATTAATTTATGACGCCCCAAATGAATGATAGAAAGCAAATGCTTCCATCTTCCTTTTCCCTGATACACAGAAATAGTTACTCCTGTTCAATGGTGGGATTCAAATAATTTAACAACCGGTTCTCTACCTTAATGACCCGCTAGGTAGGCGTGGCCATAGTGGGTGTGGCCAGAGGGTGTGACAGGCAGCACTAGGCCTCCTGCACCCCTGGGAGCAAAAATGGACTGCAGGGGGGACACGCCTCTCCCCTGCGCCCCATTTTGGGCCTAGTAGGCCTCCCTGCAGCCTCTTGGGAGCAAAAACAGGCCACGGGGGGACTCTTGGAAGACGCGGGAAGGGGAGAGGCCAGCCAGCAATTTAACAACCGGTTCGGCCAAAGTGGTGCAAACTGGTTGAATCACACCACTGCTCCTGTTTTTGTGACATGCCATGACCTCAGAACAGTTTCATTCTTCTGACACATTTACCTAATGGAAGAGTCTGGGTTCCTGGTTTCAGAAGTTTTATCTCTCTACACCACTTCCAGAACCTGCCAAGGTTATACACACACAAACAAAAAAATTGGAAGAGAAAAATTAACACCTTTGCGTACAAGATATTTCTCTCTGCTACAAATGGATAGAATAAAAGTTTATTGGATAGAACAAAAGTTTATTGTGCAGGGGCTCTGGCATCTTCTATTTCTTTTAATATAAGTCTCCAGGAATCAAAGTTATTACTATAGCACAACCAGCCTAAGGCCAAGAAGAAAAATTAGCCTGAACTCTCACATGCTCTGTTTCCAGGAACTTTTTTGGAACTCCAGAATCGCTTTTTGTAAAATGGAGATGCTAAGGCTTCACAATCAATTCTATTGTCAGAAAAGAACCTCTTGTGAAGAGGTTCTACCATTAACCGAACAGCACGTTCTCAAACATATCAGCCAAGCTCTGTAGATCTCATAAAGCGGCTATATATACCTCAAGTTAAGCTCAGCTTCTGGTGACTATGGGTATTTCCATGGATTCCTCCTGGCAACAGCATACAAATCCTTGTTTCCTTTTGAGATAGGTTTCCCCTTCAATTTCCAAGTCTAGCTTCCAGCTCTGAGATTTCCTGATGGGATCCCATCCACATACAAATCAGGTTGAACTCTGCACCTCTACTGGTTCCATAGTCCCAATGTATCTGGAGGACTTCATGTCAGACAGTTGTTGTATACAAGTGTTGCAGGGGTGGGATTCAGAAATTTTAGCAACCAGTTCTCTGCCCAGTTGCTGGGTGGGTGTGGCCATGGTGTGCGTGACCTACTTGGCCTCCTGTATCAGGGGTTGTGTTTTCACCCTCCCCAGACTCAAGAGGCTTTCCTTAAGCCTCTGGGAGGGCAAAAACGGCCTTCCCCAGGCTCCGGAGGCAGGAAACAGGTCTATTTTCAGACTTCCAGTAGGCCCATTTTTCACCCTCCCCAGGCTCCAGAGGCTTTCCTCGAGCCTCTCAGAGGGCAAAAATGGCTTCACCTGGGCTCCAGAGGCCTTCCAGAGGCCAGAAACGGGTCCATTTCTGGACTTCCGGAACTTCCGGTGGGCCCATTTTTTACCCTCCCAGAGCCTCCACGCAGGCCTTGCACTTATCTAGCATCCAAAATGGGCTGCGTGGAGACTCCTGGGAGGGGAGGGGAGGGGTGGGCGGGGTCAGTCAGTCTTTGCAACTACCAGTTTGGCGAACCAGATTAAAACTAATATCCGGTTCCCCCAAAATAGTCCAAACCGGCTGAATCCCACCCCTGAAGTATTGTCAAGTGATGTGTTGTGTCCCCGACCCCACGTACACACACACAAACAGGCGTTCCGGAGTTAATAAGCAAACCAGCTGGCAAAAACCCAGTGGCTGCCTGCCAAGAGTTTATTAATTACAGGGAAGGGAGATAACGTTTCCCCACTTCTGGCACATCAAAGGTAAACAGCTCAATATTTACAGTTCAGTCCTTGAAACAATAGTCCAGTGATACAGAATGGCATGGAAGTTTCCAGTTTTGTTCATCACAAGGTTTTGACTGGCCACCACGCTCCCTTATATATCCTGTGGGGTGTGGTCCAGTGACTCAGCTAAACTCTGGCACACCTTGCCTTCTGTTGGGCACGTTTCTCCCTGCGTTGCTGTCAAGGATCCAGCCAGCACTTATCTCCCCCGTCGCTGTCCACCTGTGGCTGCGGGGACGTGCTTGGCTCTGGGCCTATCTCTTGCCCTTCGGTGTCCTCCAGGGGCATTGCCAGAGAGGAGGGTCCTGGAGAGGGAGGTCTTGCCAATTCCTCCCTTTCACTCTCAGAGTCCTCTCCTGACGATGACACAGGCTCAGGCAACGGAGCCACAACATGATGTTCCTTTGATCCTTTTCTTCTTAAGGTGAAATATTTCAGATGAGTCCATACAATCCCAAATGGGATGATTCATATCCTCAGCCAGAAGTCACTTTTCTCAGTCAACTTAAAGCAATCTCACATACATCCAACCAAGAACCACAAAATCGCAAACAACTGAAATAACTTGGCAGAAGACAAAGCTGCCAAATCTCCTATGCACCACAGGAAAGGAGGAAAAAATGATATTTGTTAGCAACTTTCTGCCTATTAGAAAGAACCTTGAGTTGTCTTGGCATAATCAACTGCCATATGGAGTGAGGTGTGACCTATGTTAATTTTCTAGGTATCAAGAGAGTTGGTTTAATCTTAACCTCTATTATGTAGTGGGAGTAATGGCCCCATATGGTCGCATAGTAATATAAAAATGTACAGTTTTCTTTCTTGCTTTCTTTCTCCATTTTTTTTTATTTTTACCAAAAAGAGCTAATTATTTTCCCCATCAAAATAAAATAAAAAGGCCCTTGGGTGGTTTGTGGTTAGCAATTTGTTTTAGTCAAGCTTACAGAAATCAAAGTTGATAAAGGTTGATCATTCTAGGACTATACCATAGGGGGAAGGATCATGTCTGAATGTGATTTGAGAGAAAGCATATATGTGTGTGTGTGTTTGTGTGTGTTTGTGTGTGTGTGTGTGTGTGTGTGTTTTCTGAGGTTTTCTTTGGTTATTTGGGTCTTCTCCCGCGTAAAATTGGAAGTGTCTTGGTGACGTTTCGATGAAGTCTCATTCGTCATCTTCAGGCTGGTGTTCTCGGCTTCATGCTTCCAGGAGCAATGTGAGATCACAGCTGTCTCTTCCTTTTAACTGCTAATGGGGGTGTGAGCTGATTGGGTGGGAGCTTGGCTGTGTTCTTATTGGGTGGAGGTGTGTTCTGATTGGTTAGGGGCTTGGCTGTGCTGACAAGGCCACACCCACCATAGTCATGCCCACCCAGCAACCAGGCAGAGAACCCGTTGCTAAAATTTTTGAAATCCACCCCTGATCAAGACCCTCAGGAAAATAATGCTTCAATCCAATGGCTACCAATAGTAAAGCCTGGAAACAGATTAATCTGGTGACTGACTTGTCTATCTTGTTGATTGTGGATCATCCAGGTCATGGTTGTCCCAAAGGATTCAGTGGGCATCTTCACATTTCACTCTGTCCATCACGCTGTAGAACATTTTCTGATGCTGTTTCCAAGCAGCACTACGGTGCACAATTTTGTTACAGCGTGTACTAAAGAAAGAAGGCGCATGACTTCCTCGAGAAGGACTCGTATCAAGTTACCAGCATGTCATCCCTTCCCAGCAGAGTTCCAATCAATATCAAGTAATCACAGATCACTTCACATAGATCTCCATGTCAATGCCTCGGCAGAATAAGATGTTACAGCTCCTGCCAACCTTTCTGGACTTCACGGGAGCCTGATTTCAAATAATAATCAAGTTACATCAAGTGCCGATGACTTTGCTGACACTGGGTGAACCTTCGTCTGTGCTCCAAAGGGCTGCTTGTGAAAAGGGTCATGCAGGAATAACCTCTAACAAAGAAGTACAGTTACCTATCATCAGTTGGGTAAAAAAGATAGCTCCGTTGCCCACCCCTCACTTTTCCTGAACTCCAAACCAGTGGTGAAATCCAATTTTTTAAAACTACCAGTTCTGTGGGTGTGGCTTGGTGGGCGTGGCAGGGGAAGGATATTGCAAAATCTCCATTCCCACCCCACTCCAGGGGAAGGATATTGCAAATTTTCCATTCCCACCCCACTCTGGGACCAGCCAGAGGTGGTATTTGCCGGTTCTCCAAACTACTCAAAATTTCCACTACCGGTTCTCCAAACTGCTCAAAACTTCTGCTACCAGTTCTCCAAACTGTTCAAAATTTCCACTACCAGTTCTCCAAACTCCTCAAAATTTCCACTACCAGTTCTCCGAACTGCTCAAAATTTCTACTACTGGTTTTGCAAACTGCTCAAAATTTCTACTACCGGTTCTCCAAACTGCTCAAAATTTCTACTACCGGTTCTCCAAACTGCTCAAAATTTCTACTACCGGTTCTCCAAACTGCTCAAAATTTCTACTACTGGTTTTCCAAACTGCTCAAAATTTCTACTACTGGTTCTCCGAACTGCTCAAAATATCCACTACCGGTTCTCCAAAACCTGTCAGAACCTGCTGGATTTCACCCCTGCTCCAAGTCTTGATATGTGTCTTTGCATATGGACTTTGCATGTGGACTTTCATATTCAAGGTTTGGCTTTTGCCACCATTCAGTGAAATTATTTTTGGAGTTGTTGAAAGAGGATGCTGACTAAGGAGGTGGGCAATGGTTTGGAAGAATCCTATTAAGGTTGCATGATAATTACTTGCTTGTTGTTGGTTTGTTATTTATATTTCATCTTTATTGTTCTTTATAAACAGTTCAAGGTGGCAAGTGTATCAAATACTCCTTCCTTCTATTTTCGCCCCCCTTCGACTGACTCAAAATCACCCAGCTGCTTTTCATATCTATGGTGGGAGTAGAACTCCCAATCTCCTGGCTTTTAGTCTGGTGCAAAAATTAGCTCTCCTAATACACATGTACAGTATGTGCACTACTTTATCAGACTTTCCATGGATAATATTTAGGATTTTCAAATATATCTTCCAATTTTACATCCAACCATCTCTCTCCTTGCCTCTCCTCTCCCCTCCTCTCCCCTTCCTCCCTCCCTTCTTTCCCTAACTTAAAATGTACTGCTGACCATAGGACACCCTGAGGTTGGGGCATGACCTATTTTCTTTATTTACTTACCAGATATAGTGCCTTCGATCCTAAAACCCCAGAGCAGTTTCCAAAAGAAATTAAATCCAAGTTAGGCAATTAAAATCTCATTAAAAGGTTCAGTTGGATTACCCCAAAGTGTTTCTTTGGCCAATGTTTTTACAAATGCAAAAATTTGCAGAATGACATCTTCTCTTTGCAGGAAAGCTGCTTTGCCTTGGAGGATGGCTGAGAGCAGGTTAGAGAACAAGAGTTGGGAAGGGAAATAAATTCAGAGTTATATCCCATAGCGAACTTCTAAATCCGAGCCAGGTCTTGTAGCCAAGAAAGAAAAAACTCCATCCAGAGAAAGAATAGTTGTGAGTGAACCCATCTGGATTCAGAGACGGGAAGGGGACAAAAAAAAAAGAAGAAACCATGAAGTCTAAAGTGGATAGGGTAGGGTAGGGTAGGGTAGGGTAGGGAAGGGAAGGGTAGAAGGGAAGGGAAGGGAAGGGAAGGGAAGGGAAGGGAAGGGAAGGGAAGGGAAGGGAAGGGAAGAGAAGAGAAGAGAAGAGAAGAGAAGAGAAGAGAAGAGAAGAGAAGAGAAGAGAAGAGAAGAGAAGAGAAGAGAAGAGAAGAGAAGAGAAGAGAAGAGAAGAGAAGAGACAATGGGAAGGGAAGGGAAGGGAAGGGAAGGGAAGGGAAGGGAAGGGAAGGGAAGGGAAGGGAAGGGAAGGGAAGGGAAGAGAAGAGAAGAGAAGAGAAGAGAAGAGAAGAGAAGAGAAGAGAAGAGAAGAGAAGAGAAGAGAAGAGAAGAGAAGAGAAGAGAAGAGAAGAGAAGAGAAGAGAAGAGAAGAGAAGAGAAGAGAAGAGAAGAGAAGAGAAGAGACAATGGGAAGGGAAGGGAAGAGAAGGGAAGGGAAGGGAAGGGAAGGGAAGGGAAGGGAAGGGAAGGGAAGGGAAGGGAAGAGAAGAGAAGAGAAGAGAAGAGAAGAGAAGAGAAGAGAAGAGAAGAGAAGAGAAGAGAAGAGAAGAGAAGAGAAGAGAAGAGAAGAGAAGAGAAGAGAAGAGAAGAGAAGAGAAGAGAACACTTGGAAGAGACATACCTAATTTGTATGAGTTAACCTAAGAAGGCAAAAGAGAACATAGCGATCATTATCTGAACTGACGTAGGGTTTCCTGCTTCAGCAAAGGATTTGACTAGAATACCTCCAAGGTCCCTTCAAATTCTGTTATTCTGGTTTTAGAGTTCTCTTAGTAAACAGAAGATCTAAGCAAGCCATTTATTTATTTATTCATTTATTTTATTATATTTACATACCTCCCTTCTCCCGAAGGACTCAGGGCGGTGAGCAACCATGGTAAAACAGTATACAAGACAGAAATTTAAAAATGTATTAAAATAATTAAATCACAGGCCGAATTTAAAACTCCCAGCTAAAACCAATTTTTTTAAAACCCCTTTAAAAAACCCAATTAAAATCATTTATCCCATCAGAGCAGCTTGCTGGAGTAACAGGGTCTTCAGTGCATGACGGAAGGCACGGAGGTCGGGGATCCTTCGTATGCCTGGGGGCAATTCATTGCATAGGGTAGGGGCCCTCATAGAGAAGGCTCTCCCCCTGGGGGGTCACCGGATTTGGCATCATTGATAGAGTTGACTGGACTAACTGTGCTCCTTTTTTCAGTTTTTGGTATGCAGCTAGCTGACACATCTTGCAAAAGCATACTGTGCTCCATACTGTTTATTATGGGGTTGAAACACAACTCTTGTGAATGGCTGGGCGACCTTTCTGTCACTAGGCAAGGGATGTAGTTTTTTGGTGTTTTTTTTAAATAGTCTTTGAAGACCAGTTGAGGTGGGGAAAGGTGAGTTTTAAGAAAGCAATGGCATTCCTCAAGGACATGGAACTAAAATGTTCAGTTCTTTCTGTAGATTTTTCTTTTTTTAAAAAAAAAACTGAACAGGGACTAAAGGGTTTTGTTTTGTTGCTTATTTCAATAAAAAGCAGTGCCGTTGAATTTCACAGCAACCAAGAGGGTCTTTGGAGAGGATAACAATGGGCTAGAGATTGACCACATTGAGTTATAGCCAGGAGTGGGCTTCAAAAATCTTAGCAAGGGGTTTTCTTCCCAGTTGCTGGGTGGGCGTGGCCATGGTGGATATGGCCTAGTCAGCCTCCTGCACCACTGGGGCAGGGAGGTGTTTTTGCCTCCCCCCCACGGACTATGGAGGCTTTCCTCAAGCCTTTGGAAGGGCGAAAACAGCCTCCCCAGGCTCCAGAAGCCCTCTGGAGGCCGGAAACGGACTCCTGAGATGGGAGGGGAGGGGTGGGTGAAGTCAGCCAAGGGTGGGATTTGGGGGTTATCTGAACTGCACAGAATCTTTTTTTTTTAATTTGATTTATATGCTGCCCTTCTCCGAAGACTCAGGGTGGCTTACAATGTGTTAAGCAATAGCCTTCATACTTTTGTATATTTTATACAAAGTCATCTTATTGCCTCCACAAACTGGGTCCTCAATTTACCTACCTTAGAAAGGATGGAAGGCTGAGTCAACCTTGAGCCTGGTGAGATTCGAACTTACAATAATGGCAGACAGCTGGAGTTAAATACAATGCATTAGTCTGCTGAGCTATCCAGGCTCATTAGCTAGAGGTTCTCCCGAACCCTGCGATACTCCAGCAGCACGCCCCTGGTTATAGCTTCAATTATCCAGCCCAAATGTGGCTTATTCACTAAACCATAATTCAAGGATTGGCTTAGCACAATATCAAACACTTATAAGAGACACATTTGACGCTAGGAAGAATGATAAGAAATAGACTCTTAGAGTTGACCTCTGATCCCAAGCTATTAAAGGCCCGTTGTGATCATTGTCTGCTTGTATTGACGGAGTACCTCCACAACCATGAACAAAGAGACACAAGCTTAACTCCCACTGTTCAAGCACTCGGTTGCCATGATTACATATCAAGGGAAACTAATATCCTTCAGTGACAATCAATTGTTGGAAGCACATCACCAACCTATATTGATTTCTCGGTTTATTCCAGAAAGGAGCTGAGAACAAGTTGAACCTCAACGAGGATGGAAAGCACGAAGCAAGTGGAATAGAGAAGATGGTTTCCTATCCCTTCAACTCAAAGTTCTCCATCATGCCATGTACAGACTATGGAGATATGGGCTTAACTTATATGAGGGAAGATAGTAGCAACCCTGACAGTGGTTTCACTGGTGGGATTCAAAATTTTTTACTACCGGTTCTGTGGGCGTAGCTTGGTGGGCATAGCCTAGGGTGTGACAGGCAGCACTCGCCTTCCTGCACCCACCTGGGAGCAAAAAGGCCATGTGGGGGATGCGCCATCCTCCCCATGCCCCATTTTGGGTGTAGGAGGCCTCCCTGCACTTACCTGGGAGCCAAAATGGGGCACGGGGGGACTCCTGGAGATGGCGGGGTGAGAACAGGTGGGGTCAGTCAGCAATTTAACTACTGGTTCACCCAAACTGACTTGAACCGTCTGAATCCCACCACTGAGTGGCTTCAACCATCTTGAGATGAGGTGGGCTCCACCTTGCTGAATATTTTCAATCAGAGGCTGCATAGATATGTTGAGAGGTTCTTGTCTGGACTCCTAAACCCAGGTTCAAAGTGATGAACTTGGTCCGCTCTCTCCCAGTTCTGTCATTTCATGATTTCTGCTCTTAAAACAGCTTGGCTAATTTGGAAGCTGGCAATGTATATAGATGGTCCAGAATTTATTTATTTATTTATTTATTTATTACATGTATTTATATGCTGCCCTTCTCCCGAAGGACTCAGGGTGGCGAACACAAGTTAAGAAACATGTACAATAAAATCGCATTTTGAATCAAAAACTAATTAATGATAAATAATAAACCCAGAATCAGAGTCAGCCTATTTGCTTGAACAGCCAAGTCTTCAGCTCCCGACGAAAGGAGCGAAGATCAGGAGCCGTCCGGAGCTCGGTAGGTAATTCATTCCAGAGGGTGGGAGCACCCACAGAGAATGCCCTACCCCTGGGCACCACTAGATGACATTGGCTTGCCATCGGGACCCTGAGGAGAGCGGCCCTATGTGAGCGAACAGGACGGTGGGAAGCAGGCAGGAGAAGGTCCTGTAAACATCCTGGACCTAAATCATGTAGGGCCTTATAGGTGAGAACTAGTACCTTGAAGTGGACCCGGAGAACCACTGGTAACCAGTGCAGCTGACGCAGGAGGGGTGTTATATGGGAGTAACGAGGGGCTCCTGTTAATTAATCCAGAATTGATTAATCGATTTGGCTGATTGCTTGATCGATCGATCAAGATCTGCCAAATGACAGCTTTGATCTAAACAGAAAACAAAAAAAAAACCCCTTAAAACAAAGTGTCTAAACAATTATCCAATTTATCCAGCAAGGCAGAGATTATTTGATATGCCTAGCTTCAAAAATGGTGGCACTGAATTTCTATGCATTCCATATATAGAATTAGAGAGAGGGAGAGAGCAAAGATTTCAATTGTGATTTTTTTTTAAATCATTTCAATGGCACACAAGTATACTATGGTTCTTTCAATTTAGGGAACGGTGCTACCCACTGAAAGGGAGACTGCTGCTGGGTGAGAATTTTAATGGTTCCATTGATTTGTGGTAAACAGTCAACCCGAGGTGGCGCAGTGGTTAGAGTGCTGTACTGCAGCGACTTCAGCTGACTGCTACTTCAGCAGATCAGCAGATCAAATCTCACCGGCTCAAGGTTGACTCAGCCTTCCATCCTTCCGAGGTGGGTAAAATGAGGACCCAGATTGTTGGGGGGCCAATATGCTATTTAGTATACTGTCGATTGTTGTAAGCTGCCCAGAGTCCTCAGAGAGTGGGAGGCATAGAAATATGATTAATAATAAATAAAATAAATAAAATAAACTCTTCCTAAACCTAATGGAATTATAGATATTTAAAGCATGCAATGGGAAAAAGAAGAGAAGGGCACATTGGCTTATTTTAACCAACGTTGGCATCTGAGTATTTGTTGAATTTCAACCCAGATCCAACCTTCCAGTGGTAAGTTTCAAAATTTTTTACTACTGGTTCTGTGGGTGTGGCTTGGTGAGCGTGGCAGGGGAAGGATACTGCAAAATCCCCATTTCCTCCCAATCAGCTGGGACTTGGGAGGCAGAGAATAGATGCGGGCGGGGCCAGACAGAGGTGGTATTTACCGGTTCTCCGAACTACTCAAAATTTCCGCTACTGGTTCTCCAGAACTGGTCAGAACCTGCTGAAATCCACCTTTGCAACCTTCCATTTGCAGCCTGTGGTGGCCGGCCCTTGGGGGTTGGACGTTTTAATTAGTCTTACAAAGTTTGCAGAAGCATACTTTATTTTCTCTCCCAAAGTCTCACAAATCCCACTTCATTGTTTCGCGATTATATTAATAGTGTTATGTACCAGGTAAAACAGTTTTGTGGCTCCCTCAGGATCCCAGGAAGTGCAAATCAGATGAGTCTGCGGTCCTTCTGCATATAGCAACTTGCTGAAAGCCATTTCGGGATAAGCAATGGATAAATAACCTGAGCACTCTTTAAAAAAAATAATAAAAGCAGGGCAATCATTCTGTCCTATCCCACTTGGGGCATGGACCAAAGAAAACTTCTCCTTATATAACTATCTCATTGACCTTAGCAGAAAGCTAAGAAATGCATTTGCTTTTTTGGAAAATATGAATTAAATCATCAGTCACCAAGCATTTTTAGAAAGAAAACACCCCAAATCCTGTTTCACTTCAAATGACCAACCCCTGCTACTGATATTTGTCATGGAGTATGGAAAGGCTGAGAGCCAAAGAATTGAAGCCTTTGAACGATGGTGCTGGAGAAGACTCCTGTGAGTCCCTTGGACTGCAAGGTGATCAAACCAGTGGTGAGTTGCCCATGGTTCGCACCGGTTCTATAGAACCCGTAGTAAAACCGGCAGGAGGCCCCACCCACCATCTCCGATGTTAGATCGGCGCAGGAAAGAAGACGAGATCAGCGGAGTCCATGCAACAAGTTTATTCAAACAGGAACAAGACTGGCGCTGCGCTGCCGGAGCTCTCCTTATATTTGCTCCGGCAGCCGCACCGCCCACTAGACAGCGATTCAAAATTCCCGCCGGGGGATTTTCTAACCAATCCCCAGCGGATGTCCTTATAAGGACATAACACTCGACATTATCAAAACATTTCTGTGCATGCCCTGTTCATTAGGCTCTTCTCCAGCGAGTCCTTCCTTCTCATTAGGTCCTCAGTCCTAGAGAAGATCAACCCTGACTGGTCTTTAGAAGGCCAGATCCTGAAGAGGAAACTCAAGTACTTTAGAACCTAATGAGAAGGAAGGAGTCACTGGAGAAGAGCTGAATGCTGGGAACAATGGAGGACAAAAGAAGAAGGAGATGACAGAAAATGAGGTGGCTGGATGGAGTCACTGAAGCAGTCGATGTGAGCTTAAATGGACGCCAGAGGATGGTAGAGGACAGGAAGACCTGGAGGAATATTGTCCATGGGGGCGCGATGGGTCAAGCATGACTTCGCAACTAAGAACAACAATGGAAAAACATTGCTTGAACCTTTTCTTCATTTAAAGTTTACCAGATGCCAAAACTAAGGCTAAAGAGCAAAAGAACAATGCCATTGCCTGGAGTGTTGGAATAAACAAACACGAGGAATAAATTTACACAATTGTCATCACGATTGAGGGTATCCAATAAATTCAGCTGCTTTACAATCTTCCGGCTTTTTTTTTTTTTTTTTTTTTGCAGAGTGAGAAATCTTAAGAGTCACCAAAGTTTCCCTTGGCTGCCATCCCAAATAGAAGTGCTCAGAAGCAAAACTGAAAAGAGCAACATTTGAAGACTGACCTTGTCTCACCGGGGGGTGCCTTCCAAGGTGGATGGAATTGAACTCCCAAACATGGCCAGCCACAAGAATGGCTTTTGCTAAGAATTCTGAGAGTTGAAGTGCAGAGCTCTAGAAGGCCCCTCAATTCAGCAAAGACTGCTTTAAAGAAACATCTCTCCCCCGTTCTACCATTTGTCTTCCCATCGTTGACACATAAAGAGAAAGGAAATTTTTGGGGAAGTAGAAAATTATATATCAAGGGATTTGTGAGTTATGGAGCCAAGAAGGGAGGGAGAACAGGTAGAAATTCTTGCCCATTTCAGATTTGGATATGAACTGGAGAATAATTCACGATCTTGATATGTATTGAAGAATTCAAGATTGGCTTGCAAAGTTCTTCTCCAAAGTCCACTCAAGATTGGGGAGATTTATTAGCAACCTGTTAGGAAATGTTAGGAGCTTCTGAACTTAGGTATGACCAGTGGTGGGATTCAAGTAATTTAATAACTGATTCTGTGCCCTAATGATTTCTTCCAGCAACCTATTTGCCAAACTGTTCAGAAAGTTAACAACCGGTTCTCCTGAAGTCCTGCGAACTGGTTGAATCCCACCACTGGGTATGACTATCTATCTATCTATCTATCTATCTATCTATCTATCTATCTATCTATCTATCTATCTATCTATCTATCTTAATCTATCATCACCTATGTATTTATGTATCTATCTACTATCTGTCTGTCTGTCTGTCTAGCTACCTACCTACCTACCTACCTTATCATCTATCTATCTATCTATCTATCTATCTATCTATCTATCTATCTATCTATCTATCTATCTATCTATCTATCTATCATCTGCCTACTATGTAGCTATGTATCTATCTAAAATTTATTGGCCGTCCATCTTACCATAACATAACTCTGGGCAGCTCACAGACATTTAAAAAAAACCCCGAACATCTACATTAAAACTTGAATAACCAAAGATTAAAATCTAAGGTTACATGGGGAGGGGGAGGGCAGAACCAGTGGAGGGGAGGTGGGATCTGTTTTTACTTGATCAACCACCTCCACAGTGCTGTCCTCCCACTGGGACCCCAGGCCAAGTAGGGTCTTCAGGCCCTCACAAAAGGATAGGAGGGTTGGGGGGGGCAACCTCACATTGGTGTCCAAGATGTTCCAGAGGACAGGACCCACAGCAGAGAAGGCCCTGTTTCTGGACCCCTTGGGCTAATGGACCCACAGGATGCCTCCTCGGCTGGCATGAGGCCAATCCCAGTGGGGTGAGACGGTCCTTCAAGTAACCTGGACCTATGCCGTGAAGGGCTTTAAAGGTGATCGCCAACACTTTCAATTGCCCCTGGAATGTTTTACCTGCTCCACAGTAACTGCAACTTCCCCCTTTGCAATTCTTTATAGATGACGCTCAGTTGGCATCTTTCCAGCGTGTAATCAATTCACCAATCAATAAACTGGAATGCAATTCTTCAGGGAGGTTTTATGGACTTCACTGGCATGCTTTCGGTCTCATAACCCTAAGTAAATTGTCAGGGCATGTATAAGATTTGCCTGATTCCAAAAACTCTTATATTTCTATTACTACCAGTCATCAAATGCAGAGAAACAACAGAGAACAAAACAAACTTAAATATTCCTTTACAAATCAAATGATATTAGGCAGTGGGGAAGGGGTGGTAACATCACAGCTTCAGCTTTAAAAGAGGGGTGGGGGCGAAATACACAAACAAGGAGAGAATAAAAACATTCTTTGAAACTTCGCGTCGGGTCAATCTTCCCTAAATTAAATTACACTTCTTTATTAGGAATACAAATTCGGAATATAACTAAACCATCATGCATCTAAATGACAAGGTAAAAAAAACCAAAAAAAAAACACCACCCGCACTTCAGACAAACAGAGACTTGATCAAGACAAAAGCGAATCCCGCTCGCTCGTCTCTAAAACATTCTTTCATATGTTTTTAATAAAACAACGGATACAAATTCAAAACCGCCTTCATAAATCAAACATTATTCACCACACGAGGATTCAAGGTTCCTCCTCCCCCACCTCACTGAAGCATGCCTGTCTCTAAAAAAAGAGGCATTGGTGGTGGTTTCTAGAAGTGTGTGTGTGTGTGTGTGTGTGTGTGTGTGTGTGTTTCACATGAACGCTTGAGGTTTTATGAAAGGTTTATTGGATTTCATCGTCCCTTAAGGGGAAACCCTTTAAATGTCTCCACAATTATAAGACTAATAACACTTTCGCTCCTAAGACACAGCCTTGACTTGACAAAGATAAGAAACTGGAAGTTACTCAGTCAATACAAAGCTATTAATCTCTGTCACCCTGCTGTCAGTGCATCCCACAAAAAAACAATGTCGTTTCTTGACCTATCCGGAGTTGTGCGGTGATTTTATTCAAGATGTCACTATTCATTGGACAGGTTTTGTCACACCCGGACTCCTCCAAGAGACCCCCTCTGTTCTTTATCTTGACTAGGGTGACACCCTTCAGATAGTGGTAGTTTGTTTTCCGACTCAGCTTATTGTTGTTATTTAGCAGTTATTCATGGGTAGAAGACTTGGGAAAATAAAAATAGCTGGCCCCCGCCAATAAGGGAGAAAAAGGAGAGGCGTCTGGAACTTACGGCTTAGCATACATTCAGATACAGGGAGGGGTGGGCTGCTGGAGGTTCGCAGGGGTTCGGGAGAACCTCTAGCGAAGATTCTGTGCAGTTCGGAGAACCACCAAATCCCACTCCTGGCTGGCCCCGCCCACCTCACCCCTCCCAGGAGTCCCCATGCGGCCCGTTTGGGATGCAGGTAAGTGCAGGGTATGCACCGAGGCTTTGGGAGGGTGAAAAATGGGCCTACCAGTAGTTTGGCAAGGCTGGAAAGGGGGCCCATTTCAGGCCTCCAGAGTGCCTCTGGAACCTGGGGAGACCGTTTTCACACTCCTGGAGGCTCAAGGAAAGCCTCTGGAGTCTGGGGAGGACAAAAATGCCCCCTCCCACCATGGTACAGGAGGCCGATTAGGCCACGCCCACCATGGCCACACCCGCCCAGCAACCAGGCAGAGAACCACTTGCTAAAATTTTTGAAGCCATCCCTGGACACAGCTACTTGGGGAGTGGGAAATCCTATGATCTCAGAGGGCTTCCAGGATGTATTGGAAGGTCCCCAGAATGAACAAATCCAAACATTGAAGCCCTTAAAAATGAATTTTGAGAGTTCTAAGAGTCAAAGTAGAAGCATTAAGCATCACAGATACTACCACCCTCCCCTGAAAACTCCCAAATCTCTTCCTCCGATGTGTTTTTCTTATTGTAATCCTTGCCATGCTGTTGTTCTGATCCAACTTCCCAAACACAACAAACCCTCTGACGTGAACTCAAAAGATTCCTTTATTAGGAATGCCAGCAGTGCCAGCAGAAAATTTCTCTCACAGGCTAACAAGTCTGGCCAGCCCGGCCGAAAGATGAACAGTTGTTTGCCACATCTATTCAACTCTGCCCCCTGCCTTTTATCTCCAGAGCTAGAGTGTGGCCTCGTTAGTAGTAGTGGCTCTTCCTTCCCCAGGATCAGCCCATAGATTTCCAGTGCTCTCCTCTCCTCTGCCTTCTGTGCATTCGTACGTCAGGCACTGGACCCATCTGTTCCTCTTCATCATCAATCACCTCCAGACCTGGGAGCTGTTGACTCTCGATCTGAGGTTTGACGGATAGCCCAGGCTCCATCTCTGTCTCTGTCTCTCTCTCTGCCAGCTCTTCCCTCTTGGAGCTCTCAGATTGCCCTGATGATGAGCCTGACTCCCATGCCTTTTCCACCTCCTCTGATTCAGCTGCTAGAGGAGACAGCAGCTGACAGGCCACAACAGCTGTGCAGAGCATGGTGGAGTCCTCAGGTTGATAGAGTTTCCACACCTCTGGCATACGTATTCTTCTTTCCGTTTGATAGGTTGACTTGATTACATGTCATCAGGTGGTGTGGACTCTTAGCAACCACATAGCTGGACCTTCTGAAGATGACCAGTCCCTAAACCAACCTTCCAATGGTTTACCATCACCACTGTAATCCATCCTCCTTGCTATTGGTTGTCCTCTTCTTCGTCTTGGTTTCACCTTTCCCATGTGTGAATAGTTCCGAACCCAGATGGTTAATTGCTGTATTTATATTAGATTATGAGTTGAGGTCCTGAAATTCATACTCACATCATTTGTGAATTTTTGTTCCTGCTTCATTCTCTCAAGCGTCCTTTAAGTGAGAGACTGAGGAAACCATGTGTCTGGATTACATATTTTTAGGACCAACCTAATTTGCACGAGTTAAACTAAGAAGGCAAATTAGAACATAGCGATCATTCAAATACTGCCCTTCCTTGAAAGTTGAAATATTGGAGGCATTGCAAAAAAAATGTATTTTGGTCAATTGCCATATATAATATGCTGACCGAAGTTTGTTCCCGGGGGTGGGATACCTAAAACAAATGCAGCATTTGTCAACATCATACTGCAAGCTCTCCTGTTGTGTACTTGCACACAATATCAGGATGCAGAAGTTTGCATTGCCATGTTGCCCCACCATTCCCTTCCTTCTTCATTTGTCCCATTCTGCTTTTCCTTGGAAAGATGCCCATCATTCATTGTTAAGAAAAATCAGCTGTTTCCATGCACCCAAATCAGAAAGAAAAATTACAGGCAATGGCGCTCAGCCAGGGGTGAAATGTAAAATTTGTTACTACCGGTTCTGTGGATATGGCTTGGGGGCGGGGTGGGGGGTAAATGTGACTTTAAAAAAAAAAAACTTTTCAAAGCATTTGTTCTAATGCTTTGAAAAGCCGCTGCTGATCAGGCGACTCAGCTGGGATCGTCAGAGGACTTTTCAAAGCATTTTTTTAACCACCTCTTGGCCAAGAGGTTGCAGAAAAAAATGCTTTGAAAATGCTCTGACACTCCCAGCTGAGCCACGTGATCATCAGAGGCTTTTTTTTTTTTTACTTTTAAAAGCATTTTTTTGTTGGAAGAGGTTGTAGAAAAAATGCTTTTAAAATTAAAAAAAAGCCTCTGATGATCCCCCTCAGGGATATTTGCTACCAGTTCTCCGAACCACCCGCCATCATCGCTACCGGCTCAGATGATCCGGTT
>JAWJVD010000193.1:0-2500 GCA_038048745.1 Coluber constrictor foxii
AACTCCCAGAATTCTCCAGCCAGCTATGCTCTATGTCAGAGGTTTTCAAACATGGCCGCTTTAAGACTTGTGGACTTCAACTCCCAGAATTCTCCAGCCAGCAATGCTCTATGTCAGAGGCCTTCAAACATGGCCGCTTTAAGACTGGTGGACTTCAACTCCCAGAATTCTCCAGCCAGCAATGCTCTATGTCAGAGGCCTTCAAACATGGCCGCTTTAAGACTTGTGGACTTCAACTCCCAGAATTCTCCAGCCAGCTGTGCTCTTATGTCAGAGGCCTTCAAACATGGCCGCTTTAAGACTTGTGGACTTCAATTCCCAGAATTCTCCAGCCAGCTGGCTGGAGAATTCTGGGAATTGAAGTCCATAAGTCTTAAAGCGGCCAAGTTTGAAGACCTCTGCTTTATTGCATAACTGCCTTTGCAGCTTGAGGTGAGAAGGCCAGGGAGGGGGGAAAATGTGATAATTATAACTGTAAGGGCTTCGTTTATTTATCTGACATCATTTCAGAGCTGGCTCTCCTCCAGGCCTGATACCGTAAGAGAGAAATGCTAATAAAGTTCATTCCGGATTGGAAAACAACTCCGTGGCCAAGCAAGAGACAGGCAGATAATTCATTGACTAATACCATTATCTTTTCCTGGGGAATATCATGCCACGATTGGCAAACGGCTTTATCTTCACCCTGCCAAGTCCGAAATTTCCCTGAAGTTTAGCCAAGCTGCAGCTGGGTTCTTGACCCTGAAAATCGTCCCTTGCGAACTCAAAGCATCGAGGTCGATCGGGGTCACTCTGGCTGTGGGTGAGAGTTTTTTTTGGGGGGGGGGGAGATGTGTTCTGTGCAACTCCTGCCCAGGGGGATGAAGTTTGGGGCTTGGTTTCCTGCGAACCCAGAAAAAATGGGTTATTTCTTGCAGATGTTCGATGACCCCCTACTAAGGAATATCATATGTCCTAACTGATCATCAGTGTAGCACTGATGATGTTACTCAGTTAGGTCATGAAATGTAAAACTCAGAGAGTAGCAAGGACCTCATAATTGTCATCTTCCTCCTGTTCCTCCTGTTCCTCCTGTTCCTCCTCCACCTCCTCTTCCTCCTTCTCCTCCTCCTCTTCCTCTCTGCAAACCCTACCACCCTCTGCTACTGATGATGTTACTTAGTTGTGTCATGAAATGTAAAACACCAAGCTCAGGGAGTACCAAGGACCCCATACCTCTCTTCCTCCTCCAGCTCCTCCTCCTCCTCTTCCTCCCGCCCTTCTCCTTCTTTTCAACTCCGCAAACCGCCATCTCTTCCACCACTGATGACGTTCCCTAGTTGGACCATGAAACGTTTGCAAGAAATCCATCAAGCTCAGAGGACCCCATTCATCCGAACTAGACAAGTGTCGTTTACCTGTGTCATATAATATCTGTCAGTATGTGCATCACTTTGCATTTATTTATTTATTTTGACATGTTTACGTGGTGTCTATTGGAGGCGATGCAACGAAATTTCATTTTAAGGCGTACCGATTAGTGTACATTCAAAGCAAGTGTGGTGTGACATCGGTGTCGCCCCTCAGCTGCAAATCTTCTCTCCTATCGGAATTAAGAATTGATTGACAGATTCCCGAGCCTCACAGGGCAGCTTCGGGGGAACACACCATACAGGGATTCCTCGACTTACAACCGTGCGTTTAAAACTGTTCAACGTCGCGAGAGAGTCCTCTTTCTCCCACTCTTCCGCGCTCGAGTAAACAAATGCTTTTAGGTTTCGCTGACCCGTGACTCTTTCCAGAATTCAAAGGAGGCACGGAAGAGTCCGCGTTCTTCCTCCTTTCACGCCTGGATGGCTTTTGCAACCTTAAGCTCAAAGAAAAACTAATCAGCGTCAGAGTGAACGTTGGCTGGGATCCCAGGGAGAGATCTGGCTTTCCTGGGGATCGGTAGACAGAAGGATCTCTTAGGATTAGGCCCCAGGCTCAGGGTGCACGCAGGAAGGAGGAGGAGGGGGGGGCTGGTGGGAACTCCGAGGGAGTTTGACAAAGCTCCCTTTGCATCGAGCAGAAAGGGAGGGGGGGGGAACTCCCTGTATGAGCAGAACATCTGGCTGTTCTGCTCATCCAGAACATCTGGCTGTGTGCTGTGACCAGGAGTGGAGGGCGGGTGTTGGAAGTTGGAAAAACCCAGCCTCTCCCGCAGCCAGTGTGACGACTCTTGCAATGAGCCACTGGCAGGTGTCCCTTCTCGGCAACTCCAGGACGCCCGTCAGCAGCCGTCCTCCTTGTACCCTTGCACAGCCAAAGCAAGTTTCTGTCCCTCATGAGAAAGGCAGAGGGCGGCACTCACCCACCGCCTGCGGTGAATTTTATAGAACCTCGGGGTTGTGGAGCCCGGATTGGTAAACTTGTTTTGTGGAAATATGCGCACTGGGAGAGTCAACGCTTGGGCGCACCAAAGCTGTGGGGGGGGGGGGGGGGGAGAGGTGGGGAGATCCATGCCTTGTAATTGTGATGT
>JAWJVD010000193.1:5000-72918 GCA_038048745.1 Coluber constrictor foxii
TTCTTTCTTTCTTTCTTTCTTTCTTTCTTTCTTTCTTTCTTTCTATCTCTCATCTATCTATTTATCTGCCTGAGTCTGTCTATTGCTTGCCTGCCTGCCTGCCTGCCTTCCTGATCTATCTATCTATCTATCTATCTATCTATCTATCTATCTATCTATCTATCTATCTATCTATCTATCTATCTATCTATCTATCTATCTATCTATCTATTTACCTACCTACCTACATCTTTCACACACACATAAACAAATCTTTCTTTCTTTCTTTCTTTCTTTCTTTTTCTTTCTTTCTTTCTTTCTATCTCTCATCTATCTATTTATCTGCCTGAGTCTGTCTATTGCCTGCCTGCCTGCCTGCCTGCCTTCCTGATCTATCTATCTATCTATCTATCTATCTATCTATCTATCTATCTATCTATCTATCTATCTATCTATCTATCTATCTATCTATCTATCTATCTATCTATCTACCTACCTACCTACCTACATCTCTCACACACACATAAACAAATCTTACTTTCTTTCTTTCTTTTTCTATCTCTCATCTATCTATTTATCTGCCTGAGTCTGTCTATTGCCTGCCTGCCTGCCTGCCTGCCTGCCTGCCTGCTTGCCTGATCTATCTATCTATCTATCTATCTATCTATCTATCTATCTATCTATCTATCTATCTATCTATCTATCTATCTATCTATCTACCTACCTACCTACCTACATCTCTCATACACACATAAACAAATCTTTCTTTCTTTCTTTCTTTCTTTCTTTCTTTCTTTCTTTCTTTCTTTCTTTCTTTCTTTCTTTCTTTCTTTCTCTCTCTCTCTCTCTCTCTCTCTCTCTCTCTCTCTCTCTTTCTTTCTTTCTTTCTTTCTTTCTATCTATCTCTCATCTATCTATTTATCTGCCTGAGTCTGTCTATTGCTTGCCTGCCTGCCTGCCTGCCTGCCTTCCTGATCTATCTATCTATCTATCTATCTATCTATCTATCTATCTATCTATCTATCTATCTATCTATCTATCTATCTATCTATCTATCTATCTATCTATCTTTATATCTATCTCATTTGTCACCCCAAAATCAGCACCTGTCCCACTGGGCAAAACAACCGAAGCAGCTGCCCGGGGGGAGGACCGAAAGTGAGAGGAAGTGGAAGAGCAGCAGCCGAGAAAGTGATAACAAAGTTTGGGTCACCGGAAGACAATAAAAATAAATAGATCCAGAAATAGTGTAACTGAAATGCAAAGCGAGCTGTTTGGGGGGCTCGGATGAGGTCCCCGGGCGGCTGGGCAGGAAACCAGGAGAGTTCTGCATTGCAATTGCGTTTCAGGAGAAAAACTTCTTTTTTTACCATTCAGGACCAGAGGCTGACAGATTTGTTTGAGTTTCTCCTTTGCTAATTTTTTTATTTTTTAATATTATTTATTCATTCATTCATTCATTCATTCATTCATTCATTCATTCATTCATTTTTATTTATTTATTTAGCTATTTATTTTGCTATTTATTTATTTACTCAAACCTTATATCTATGAATAACACAATCATAGCAATTTAAAAAAATATGGAGTAAAAACACTGAATCTAATGATTGAAAAAGTTTCGGGAAAATAACAAGAATCGTTTTAAAAGTCTTGGGGGAAAAAAAACCCCTGCAAGAAAACATAGTCCTCAATGTACAACAGTTCATTTAACAACCGTTCAAAGTTACAACAGCACTGACCATTTTTCACACTTAGCGACGGTTGCATTATCCCTGTGGTCATGTGATCAAACTCTGGACGCTTGGCAACTGGCGTGTACTTATGACCGTTTCAATGTCCCAGGGTCACATGATCCCTTTTTGTGACCCTTCTGTTGAGCAAAGCGAATGGGGAAGCCAGATTGACATTAACTGAACAACTGCAGTGATTCATTTAACAACCCAGAGAGGTCGTAAAATGGAACAAAACTCACTTAACAAACCTTTTATTTAGCAACATAAATTTTGGGCTCAGTTGTGGTCGTAAGTTGAGGAATACCTACATTTATTTCCCAAAGGTATCTGTGAACAACACAATCACAGCAATTTTTTTTTAAAAAAATGGAGTAAAAATATCTAACAATTGAAAAAGTCTCGGGGAAAACAATAAGAAACTTTTTAAAAGTCTTCGAAGAAAAATCCAAAATGTATTTTAAAAAAAATAGAATATCAAAACCCCCAACCCCCAAGGGTGCATCACCCCACTGTCAACAGATAGTCCTTGATTTACGATGATTCAGGAGCCTGGATAGCTCAGCAGACTAAAGTATTGTGATTAACACCAGCTGTCTGCAATTACTGTAAGTTTGAATCTCACCAGGCCCAAGGTTGACTCAGCCTTCCATCCTTTCTAAGGGAGGTCAATTGAGGACCCAGTTTGTGGGGGCAATAAGCTGACTTTGTATAAATGTATAAAAGTATGAAGCCTATTGCTTAACACATTGTAAGCCACCCTGAGTCTCCGGAGAAGGGCGGCATATAAATCAAATTTAAAACAAAAAACAGTTCATTTAGTGGCCGTTCAGTTACGACGGCACAGAAAATAAGTGACTTACGACCATTTTTCACACTTAGGATCATTGCAGCATCCCCATGGTCACGTGATCAAAATTTGGACGTCTGACTCATATTTATGACGGTGGCAGTGCCCCAGGGTCACGTGTTCCTCTTTTGTGACCTACTGACAAGCAAAGTCGATGGGGAAGCCAGTTTCACTTAATGACCCTATTCCTAATTTAAGAACTGCATTGATTCACTTAACAACCGTGGCAAGAAGAGGGGGGCAACGGGGCAAAATTCACTGAACAACTGTCTCACTTTACAGCAGAGATTTTTGGCTCAATTGTGGTCATGAGGACTCCTCCTCATGGGGTCCTTCTTTAATCGGGTCACTGATCTTGAGACGTTAAGCTGAGTTTCATAAAATCCACCCAAGGAGCCAAAACGCTTTAAAGACGCATTTTCCAAGACAGTGTTTGTTCCAACTTTTGAGGGTGTACTTTACGTACAAAGGAAGTATGATATCCAATTATCGGTTTTGCTTGCGTACAGATATAAGCAGGAAACCTTTTCTGTATGCACAATTTTTTTTAAAAAAATAATGCTTTTGAACAACAAAAAAAATTCCCCACAAGTGAAACTCCTAATGCTATTTTTAAATCAGACGATTCTGTTCACAATAAATTAAACAGAATTGACTTTTGTCAACTCAAGTAGCAGTTCTAGTGTTTTTTTCACCTGTGCCACCACTCTGCTACACAAAGAATTCTCATAACATTGTCAAACTATCAAATAGGGCTGTATTACTATTTTCTTTCTCATCTTTCCTATTACCTATCTCCTTATCTTCTCATCAGTATAACTTTGTTGCTTTTTATCTTAATTGTTTTATTAAGGATCCTAGCATGATTTATGTTGATGGCTTACTTACACTAAGTGTTGTATCTTATGATTTATGATGAATGCATTTTTATGATGACAATGATCATGATTTATCGCTTATGTTTTTATGTACAATGAGAGCTTCTGTACCGGAGACAAATTCCTTGTGTGTCCAATCACACTTGGCCAATTCTCTTCTCTTCTCTTCTCTTCTCTTCTCTTCTCTTCTCTTCTCTTCTCTTCTCTTCTCTTCTCTTCTCTTCTCTTCTCTTCTCTTCTCTTCTCTTCTCTTCTCTTCTCATCTCACCTCACCTCACCTCACCTCACCTCATCTCTTCTTCCCTTCTCTTCCCTTCCCTTCCCTTCCCTTCCCATCCCATCCAATTCCATTCCAGCGTTATCCTATCCTATCCTATCCTATCCTATCCTATCCTATCCTATCCTATCCTATCCTATCCTATCCTATCCTATCCTATCCTATCCTATCCTCTTTTCTCCTCTCCTCTCTCCTTTCCTCTCTCTTCTCCTCTCCTCTCTCCTCCTATTTTCTCTTCTCTTCTCTTCTCTTCTCTTCTCTTCTCTTCTCTTCTCTTCTCTTCTCTTCTCTTCTCTTCTCTTCTCTTCTCTTCTCTTCTCTTCTCTTCTCTCTTCTCACCTTACCTCACCTCATCTCTTCTTCCCGTCCCATCCCATCCAATTCCATCCCATCCAATTCCATTCCAGCGTTATTCTATTCTATTCTATTCTATTCTATTCTATTCTATTCTATTCTATTCTATTCTATTCTATTCTATTCTATTCTATTCTATTCTATTCTATTCTATTCTATTCTATTCTATTCTATTCTATTCTATTCTAATTCTAATAATTCTAATTCTATTCTATATGCTATCAGTATATTCTATTCTACTCTACTCTACTCTACTCTACTCTACTCTACTCTACTCTACTCTACTCTACTCTACTCTACTCTACTCTACTCTACTCTACTCTAATTCTATTCTATATGCTACCAGTATATTCTGTTCTGTTCTGTTCTGTTCTGTTCCATTCCATTCTAATTTTCCAGGAGCAGTACAGGATTTTTATCGCTCTCTTTTGAAGCTCAAAAAAACCTGCCCAAGGGTTGCATTCAGGCAACCTCCATAAACTGGTTACCAATTGAGCTGTTTTCTGGGATCCACACCAAACACCGAATGCTGAGCAAAGGAGCCAGCTTGACACAGTGCATTAGGCCCCTTCTGAAAATCAAACCAAGGTTGATCCCAGCCTAGCTAATGGGCTTGTATGAATGCATTTCCTAAATCTTCTCTTAACCTGGGCGCACATGTCGTGTGAATGCAATCCAATCTCCAGTTAGAATTGTGTTTGCTTAACCTTGGCAACTTGAAGATGGGTGGACTTCAACTCCCAGAATTCCCCAGCCTGCTTTAAGATATGTGGACTTCAGCATGCTGGCTGGGGAATTCTGGGAGTTGAAGCCCACCCATCTTAAAACAGCCCAGGTAGAACAATGCTGCTTTATCTGGTCTTCAAACTATTTGCTTCTTCCAAGACAAACACTTTCTCTGAATTATGCAACCCTCATCAATAGAATTCCTAGAAAAAGTCTCATTTTAATGTAATTAGTTCAGTTTTTTCCCTCAAAAGAGGCAGATGGTGCCAGCCAATTTCTATGGGGGTTGGGTAGGGGGGTGTCTGAAGTCCATCTGTTTTGCCTAATCCCGGCATTTTGCATCCTATGTACACACAGTACACACACACACACACACACACACACACACACACACACACACACACACAAGCTCTCGCCACCACCTTGCATTCAATGCAGGTAGAAGATCAACATAAATCTAGATTTTTTTTATTTTTATTTTTTTAATTTGATTTATATGCCTCCCTTCTCCGGAGACTCAGGGCGGCTTACAATGCATTAAGCAATAAGCAATAGCCTTCATACTTTTGTATATATTTATACAAAGTCAGCTTATTGCCCCCACAAACTGGGTCCTCGATTTACCCACCTTAGAAAGGATGGAAGGCTGAGTCAACCTTGAGCCTGGTGAGATTTGAACTTACAGTAATTGCAGACAGCTGAATGTTAATAACAGTGCTTTAGTCTGCTGAGCTATCTTTATTCTTCTCTCCTGCATTCTATTCTTCTCTTCTCTTCTACATTCTATTCTATTCATCTCTTCTCTTCTCTTCTGCATTTTTTTAAAAATTTGATTGATATGCCGCCCTTCTTCAGAGACTCAGGGTGGCTTACAATGTGTTAAGCAATAGCCTTCCTACTTTTGTATATATTTATACAAAGTCAGCTTATTGCCCCCACAAACTGGGTCCTCAATTTACCCACCTTAGAAAGGATGGAAGGCTGAGTCGACCTTGAGCCTGGCTAGGATTGAACTCACAGAATTACAGGCAGCTGGATGTTAATTGCTGCCTTTAGTAGGAGGCATTAGCCCCCTATGCTACTCAGGCTCCTTAGCTCCTTACCCAGGCTACTCAGGTTTTTTTTTTCAAAAAACCCTCAAAATATTCATTTAAAACAGATGAGGGGTTTTTTGTATATTGCCTTATATAGCGTATAGAATCATAGCCTCCTAGGGATGGATGGAAGGAACATTTGGCTTGAATAACAAGAGTTGGAAGGGACCTCGGAGGTCTTCTAGTCCAACCCCCTGCTTAGGCAGGAAACCCTCTACCATTTCAGACAAATGGTTATCCAATCTCTTCTTAAAAACTTCTAGTGTTGGAGCATTTTAGAACCACTTGTCTGAAGGACCCTGGCCCTAAAATTTCTACCCCACCCTCACCCCATCCCCGATTTCTAGATGCCCTCGTTACTTCTCGGTTGGATTACTGTAACGCCCTCTACATGGGGCTGCCCTTGGGATGCATCCGGAGGCTCCAGTTAGCTCAGAATGCGGCCGCGCGGGTAGTTACGGGGGCTCCTCGTTACTCCCGTATTACACCTCTCCTGCGCGAGCTGCACTGGCTACTGGTTGCTCTCCAGGTCCGTTTCAAGGTGCTGGTGCTTACCTATAAAGCCCTACATGGCTTAGGCCCGTGGTATTTACAGGACCATTTCTTGCCCTCCTCCCATCGTCCTGTGCGCTCCCACAGAGTCGGCCTCCTCAGGGGGCCGTCGGCCAAACAATGTCGGCTGGCGGCCCCCAGGGGGAGGGCATTCTCTGTCGGAGCGCCGACCCTCTGCCATGGTCTGCCCACCGAGCTCAGGATGGCCCCCGACCTCTTCTCCGTCCGCCGCGGACTAAAGTCGTGGCTGTTCCAGCAATAATCTGATCGTGGGGTTGTACAATTTTATAATTGTAATATGGTTTTAATGGGGGTTTTAATTTTATTTTAATTTCCACACTGTGATTTGTATTGATGATTGTTGTATGTAAGCCTCCCTGAGTCCTTCGGGAGAATGGCGGCATATACATCACAATAATGAATGAATGAATGAATGAATGAATGAGAATATATATATATATATATATATATATATATATATATATATATATATATATATATATATATGAATGAGAATGAATGAATGAGAATATATATATATATATATATATATATATATATTCTCATTCATTCATTCATTCATTCATTATTGTGATGTATATGTATATATATATATATATATATGAATGAGAATGAATGAATGAGAATATATATATATATATATATATATATATATATATATATATATATATATATATAAATAAATAAATAAATAAATAAATAAATAAAAATAGATGCACCAGAAGAAGAGATTGACCTAAAACCTGAAATTTTTTTACTAGGCATACTTAAAAAAGACAGCAAAAAAGAAATAAAATACATTACATTACACACAATTACGGCAGCAAGACTAACCCTAAACCCAATCTTGGAAATTAGAACAGTTGCCAACAGAAGAACAAATAATTCAAAAAATATTTAGATGTGCAGAAATGGATAGATTAACTTTAAAACTAAATAACAAGGAAGACTCACAGTATTACCTAATATGGAACAGATGGTATGAATGGATCGATAGACAAGGGAAGAAAAAAACAAACAGATGTCAAATACACTAAGAAATTAAAGGTAACAAATTTACACCGTCAATAGCAAATTAAGATTAATGTATATATATATATATAGTTATAGGTTTAAATATCATAGATAGACAATCTTGTTTATTAATATTAGAATATAGGTAATATATTATTATTAATTAAATTTAGAACTGTATTTTCATTTTTAGAGTTAAGAATGTTTTGTAAAAATTTTTATCTGTTCATATTGAATAAAGTTTGTTTTTAAAATTTAAAAAATTAAAAATAAAAATAAAGATGCACCAGCAATCTTCGCTTGGTAAGCCTCTCTCTGCCCCTGGGTGCACCGTCTCCAAATAAACCTCCAGCTGCCACCCCATCCTTCAGCTGCGGTGACAGGATTGAGGGCAGTGGGCCAGCCCAAATGTCTTCCTCCTCCCCCCCCCCGGGTTTATAAATAAAGGGGGTGTCCTCCTGACAACCCCAACCTTTGAAAACCAGGTCAAGAGTCCCCAGCGAAGCGAAGCGGTTGAGCAAGCAAAGTGCTTTGCCTGTTGTGCGAGGACGCAGGGTGACGCCACGGCGGGAAATGGGACATGGGACGGGATCGTCCTGGAATCACACGCACCTCCCCAATTCTCACCTTGGGTTGTTGCCTTTCTCGGGCAAAGATTTTTGGGTGGGCCCTTCTTTGGGAAAACAAGGACCCCACCCGCCTGCCACCCACCTCCCCAAGCCAACAAATCCAGGGATTAACTGTTCCCAATGGGAACATGGCTAGGATACAGGGAACATGGCAGGGTAAACAAGCTAGGTTAAGTGCCGCCACCGAAAAATTTGCAGCAAGTTGTGTTTGTGTGTGTGTGTGTGTGTGTGTGTGTGTGTGTGTGTGTGTGTGTGTGCGCTCTCTCTGTGAATGCAATTTTATGGAACCGCCCCCACTGCTGCTCTTCTATTCTTACAGATAGTCCTCCGCTTACGAAAGTTCGTTTAGTGACTGTTTCAAGATACAACGGCCCCGAACAAGTGACTTCTGACCGTTTTTGACACTTGGCGACCGTCGCAGCCTTCGCACCCGCGGTCGCCTGATCAAAATTCGGCCCCTTAGGCAACTGGCTCATATTTATGACGGTCACAGAGTCTCAGGGTCGCGGGATCCTCTTTCTGATGAGCAAAGTCAACGGGGGAGCCAGATTCACTTGACAACCGTGGGACCAGCTTAAGAACCGCAGTGACTCACTTAACAACCGCAGCAAGAAAAATCGTAAAAGGGGGCAAAGGTGTCACTTACCAACAAAAATTTTGGGGCTCAGTTATGGCCGTAAATCGAGGATTACCTGTTCCACCTCGACTTACAGGAGTTTGTTAGCGACTAAAGCACTGAAATACGCAACAGGTTTCACACTTATGACCATAGCAGCATCCCCGTGCTCATGTGATCAGAATTTGGACGCTTGGTGACTGGCTCGTACTTACGACCGCTGGTGTGTCCTGGGGGGTCATGGGTTCACTTTTTGCCATCTTCTGACCGGCAAAGTCAGTGAGAAAGCCAGACTCACTTAACAACCGTGTTACTAAGTTAACAACCGCAGCGATTCACTTAAGAACGGTTTTACTAATTTAACAACTTCAGTGATTCACTTATCAACCGTGGCAAGAAAGGTCAGAAAACGGGGGTCAAGCACACTTAAAACCTGTTTTATGTAGAAATGGAAGATTTTGAGTTCAGTTGCGGTCGTAAGTCCGGAACTGCCTGCATTGTATTTTAAATTCATTTGTTGCCGCCTGTGGGAAGATTTCTGACGCTGCCAGACGCTGCCTTGCTAGTGTAAATAACACACTGACACTTGAGAGCAGAGGAAAGTGTGCGTTAGGGAGAGCTGGTTAGGAGAGAAAGGGCGTTGGGAGTTTTGTGGGTGTAAATGTGTGAGAAAAACACAACCCCTTTCTCAAAGGTGGCTCTGTGCTAAATTTCGGTCCTCTTCTCCAAAACACTTCGCACTTTTCATTCTGGGCCAAGAAACAAGGAGCCATTGGGTGGGTGTGGGGGTTTTTTGCACACTTAGGTATGATTTGACACACTCGCAGCCTTCTGAAATGCAGAATATATAGCCCCCTGATTAATGGCCCACGCGTTTTCTCCCTTCCACCCTGTCGTTTTCCATATTTCGATCAGAAAAGTCAGCGTGAAAGTAGTCACAAGCACTTGCAACATTTCGTAGTCATGGAACAGGCTCATGGGATGCTGGTGCAAAGGTGCCAGGAAAAGAGAGATTCAACCTGGAAATAAGGAGGGTTTTTTTTGGCAGTGAAATGATCTATCAGGAGGCTGTGAGTTCTAGTTCCGCCTTAGGCATGAAAGCCGGCTGGGTGACTCTGGGCCAATCACCATGAGACTGTGAGTTCTAGTTCCCTCTTAGCCATGAAACTAGCTGGGTGACTTTGGGCCAATCACCAGGAGACTGTGAGTTCTAGTCCTGCCTTAGGCATGAAAGCCAGCTGGGTGACTTTGGGCCAATCACCAGGAGAACGGGGAGTTCTAGTTCCCTCTTAGCCATGAAAACTAGCTGGGTGACTCTGGGCCAATCACCAGGAGACAGGGAGTTCTAGTCTGCCCTTAGGCATGAAAGCAGCTGGGTGACTTTGGGCCAATCACCAGGAGACGGGGAGTTCTAGTTCCACCTTAGACATGAAAGCCAGCTGGGTGACTTTGGGCCAATCACCAGAGACGGTGAGTTCTAGTCCTGCCTTAGGCATGAAAGCCGGCTGGGTGACTTTGGGCCAATCACCAGGAGATAGGGAGTTCTAGTTCCATCTTAGCCATGAAAACTAGCTGGGTGACTTTGGGTCAATCACCAGGAGACGGTGAGTTCTAGTCCCACCTCAGGCATGAAACCTGGCTGGGTGACTTTGGCTAATCTCCAGGTGATGGTGAGTTCTAGTCTTGCCTTAGGCACAAAAATTGACTTAGTGACTTTGGGCCACTCCCTCCCTCTCAGGCCAACCCACCTCACAAGGTTGTTGTTGTGGGGAAAATGGGAGGGGGAAGGAGAATTACATATGTTTACCACTTTAAGTAGTTTATAAAAACAGTGAAGATAGGAGGTAAATTATAAACAAACAAATAAATAAATAAATATAAATAATCAATCAATCAATCCTAGGCAGTATGTGAGCATGGAAATCTGCCTTGAAGGCGATCTTTGGATGGACTAATGAACATAGGAAATATAAATATAATAAAGAAAGAGAAAAAAATGAATGTACACAGGGAAGCCTGATCGTTGTGAAGGTAACCTAGAGCGCATTTAATCCAGAAATCCTGAAATCTGGGGAGCAGAAACCCACATGAAACACCCAGGCTGAGCTCAGAGGCCTCCCTTTAACCTGGATTCTGAATGAAACAATGATCTAAATCCGTGCAATACAGGAAGTCCTCGACTTACGGCCGCCATCGAGCCCAAAACCTCCATTTGCTAAACGAGACCATTCTTAAATGTGGTTTGCCCCATATTACAACCTTTTTTGCCACGGTTGTTAAGGGAAGCACTGCAGTCGCTAAGTTAGGCAGACGGTTGTTAAGTGAATCTGGCTTCTCCATTGACTTGGCTTATCAGAAGGTCGCAAAGTGGGATCACACAGCACCCCGGGACACTGCAACCGTCATAAGTACGAGTCAAGTCACCAAATGTCCGAATCTTTTTTTTTATTGAAAAAGTTTTACATACAAAATTTTTCCATTTTTTCTCCCGCCCACACCCTCCCACACCCCCCTCCCCCATACCTCCCTTGACTTCCGCTACAAGTTAAAAAAAAAGGAAAAAAAGAACAAGTAGATATAACAAAATAATATATAACAGATAAACCTATAAGTAATAAAATTTTCCTAAAATTAACTATATTATAATAAACAAAAAGACCTAATAACAATAAAATTAACCACATTAATCAATATTAATATCAATCAGTACCATACTTATATTTAAACCCAATTTAAAAAATCATACCTTTCTTTAATCCATTAATATTAGCATTACTAATTATTTACCAAAATCAACCCCCCTAATAATAAAATATAATAAATCACATCCATATCCATATCCGTATCAATATCAAATAATTTTGTCCCAGCTACACCCATCAAATAAAAAGATTATCAATCAGTACCATACTTATAATATTTAAACCCAATTAAAAAAAATCATACCTTTCTCTAATCCATTAATATTAATATTAATAGTTATATACCAAAATCAAACCCCTAGTAATAAAATATAATCCATATCCATATCAACTAATTTTATCCCAACTAGACCCATCAACTATTAAACAAAAACATAAAGCATTTCTCTATTCTAGTAAAATATCATATATAATTATACATATACAATTATAATTATACAATTATTTCCAAAAATTTTCTATCTTAATAATCCATGTTTCAAATGTCCGAATCTTGATCACGTGACCACATGGGGGATGTTGCAACAGTCGTGAAAAATGTCCAAACCAAGTTTAGGTCTTGTGCAAAAAATTGCCTGCGGAGGCTTCAGCTGACTCGTTGAAGCATGCCTTGCATCCAGAAACACTCACCTTTGCCTCACCTGTCGTTTACCTGGGAAACGAAGCCTGCCAGGAGTTAATCTGGCATAAAATCAAGGCAGCAGGGTTGAATTTCCTGGATTGTGGAGAATAATTTTCCAGAATTATCTTGGTCTGGCTTGTTTTTCTCTGCTTGTCTTAAGATCTTGGGTGTCTGGAACAAACCCCGCCATGCCAATCTGATGAAAGGCAGAATTGTTGCCGGCTGCCAAAAATTGCATTATTTTTTTTTCCCAAAGAAGATTCTTACAGGAATCCTTTCGGGCAGGAGAAGGAAAATGGTTGGTTTAATTCTAATTTCCCTTTGGAGGGGAGACGGTCGGCATGAAAATTTAATAAATAAAAATAAATAAATTCAGCAACCGGACCATCTCCCAAGGGGCAGCAAGTTTCCTTCGATCGTCACTGAATAGGGGAGATGTTCCTTTTTTAAAAAATATCAGACAACTTTGTTAAATTTTTCTTTACACTAAAAAGATAAAAAGTTAACCGAAACTAATCAATAGATAACACAAAAGAAAGGACTGATAATGAATATAAGGAAGAAAAAGGAAAGATAGAACACTTGAAAGAAAAAGAAATACACAGAAATGACTTTTTTTTACAACAGTAAAAAGTATAAACTGAAATTGACCTCCTATTTTAAATTACATTACTTTTATTTTCCTATCATCTACTATTTTTTCTACATAATCATCAAATTTATAGCCCATAATTTCTTTTTTTTAAAAAAATGTTTCAAGCAAACCAGAATCCTTCAGCCCACCAACCTTAAGAACTTGAAAATGGTGGACTTCAACTCCCAGAATCCTTCAGCCAGCCAACCTTAAGAACTTGAAAATGGTGGGCTTCAACTCCCAGAATCCTTCACCAAGCCAACTGAGAGAACTTGAACATGGTGGACTTCAACTCCCAGAATCCTTCAGCCAGCCAACCTTAAGAACTTGAAAATGGTGGACTTCAACTCCCAGAATCCTTCAGCCTACCAACCTTAAGAACTTGAAAATTGTGGACTTCAACTCCCAGAATCCTTCAGCCAGCCAACCTTAAGAACTTGAACATGGTGGACTTCAACTCCCAGAATCCTTCAGCCTGCCAACCTTAAGAACTTGAAAATGGTGGACTTCAACTCCCAGAATCCTTCAGCCAGCCAACCTTAAGAACTTGAACATGGTGGACGTCAACTCCCAGAATCCTTCAGCCAGCCAACCTTAAGAACTTGAACATGGTGGACTTCAACTCCCAGAATCCTTCAGCCCGCCAACCTAGAAAACTTGAACATGGTGGACTTCAACTCCCAGAATCCTTCCTTCAGCCAGCCAACCTAGAGAAGTCCAACATGGTGGACTTCAACTCCCAGAATCCTTCAGCCAGCCAACTGAGAGAACTTGAACATGGTAGACTTCAACTCCCAGAATCCTTCCTTCAGCCAGCCAACCTAGAGAAGTCCAACATGGTGGACTTCAACTCCCAGAATCCTTCAGCCAGCCAACCTTAAGAACTTGAACATGGTAGACTTCAACTCCCAGAATCCTTCAGCCAGCCAACCTAGAGAAGTCCAACATGGTGGACTTCAACTCCCAGAATCCTTCAGCCAGCCAACCTAGAGAAGTCCAACATGGTGGACTTCAACTCCCAGAATCCTTCAGCCAGCCAACCTTAAGAACTTGAACATGGTAGACTTCAACTCCCAGAATCCTTCAGTCAGCCAACCTAGAGAACGTGACCATGGTGGACTTCAACTCCCAGAATCCTTCAGTCAGCCAACCTAGAGAACTTGACCATGGTGGACTTCAACTCCCAGAATCCTTCAGCCCGCCAACCTTAAGAACTTGAAAATGGTGGACTTCAACTCCCAGAATCCTTCAGCCCGCCAACCTTAAGAACTTGAACATGGTGGACTTCAACTCCCAGAATCCTTCCTTCAGCCAGCCAACCTAGAGAAGTCCAACATGGTGGACTTCAACTCCCAGAATCCTTCAGCCAGCCAACCTTAAGAACTTGAACATGGTAGACTTCAACTCCCAGAATCCTTCAGTCAGCCAACCTAGAGAACTTGACCATGGTGGACTTCAACTTCCAGAATCCTTCAGTCAGCCAACCTTAAGAACTTGACCATGGTGGACTTCAACTCCCAGAATTCCACCCACGTTCAGGTTGCATAGGTTGAGAAATAGGCGCCTATTCTATCAGATTGGGAATGTCTTGATGCAAGCCTCACTCTGAATTTGGGTGGCAACCTCTTGCCAGTTCCCAAATCACCCAATTTTCATCACCATTTCTTCACAGCTTGAGTCATCTTTCGTGTATCTGCAGATCTACCTGGAACATTGCTTTTTTTAAAAAATGAAAAATAAAAAAGAGCAGGGTTTTCAAAATCCACAAACATTGCGAGCCTCGGAGTTGGCAAAGGGAGAGGAACGGAGGAGGAGGAGGGGTTTTTAAATGGCCTGAAGACAGGTAGTCCTCGACATACGACCATAATTGAGCCCAAAATCTCTGTTACTAAGTGAGATAGTTGTTAAGTGAGTTTTGCCCCATTTTACGACCTTTCTGGCCACCGTTGTTAAGTGAATCACTGCAATTGTTGAGTTAGTCACACGGTTGTTAAGTGAACTTGGGTTTCCCCACTGAATTTAGATTGCTTTTTCTCCGGTCAGACTGCTCTATTATGGAATTATGGGAATTATCGCCTTTCAGCCCCAGTTACTGAGAAAGAAATAAAGGGAGACTAGTATAGATCTATTTCAAGCTATTTAGTTCTCGTCAGCTAGCCATACCCTTCTGGGATTCGAACCCGGGCTACTCATATATTAGGTAGATCAGCGTGGGTTCTACTTACCTTTGCAATGGGATCGTGCGCGTGCTCTCGCTTCGGCCTCGCGCACGTCTTCCTTCTGCACATGGGCAGATTGCTTCTAATGACAGAGTCAGTGGGCGGAGCCTCTCGCCGATTTTACTACCAGTTGTATAGAACCAATCCAAACTGGGGGCAACCCGCCACTGGTGGGCTTCAAATAATTTAACAACCGGTTCTCTGCCCAATTGCTGGGTGGGTGTGGTCATGGTGGGCGTGTCCTAGTCGGCCTCCTGCACCACCCTGGGAGTGAAAACGGGTCGCGGGGGGCTCATTTCCCCTCTCCCTGGGCTCCGGAGGCTTTCCTCGAGCATTTCGAGGACAGGAGGCCCGTTTTTCACCCTTCCTGAGCCTCCGCATGGGCCCTGCACTTACTTGCGATTCACAACGGGCCGCGTGGGGACTCCTGGGAGGGGTGAGGCGGGTTGGGGCGGGGCCAATCAATTGTCAGAACGACCGTTTTGCCAAACCGGATGTAAAATTAACATCCAATTTGGGCGAACCAGCTGAATCCCGCCCCTGAGGTAAATGTATCAACCTCTGAGCCAGAGGTTCTCCTCGCTTTGTCAGCTATACCAGGAGAGAGATTGTTTTTTGTTTTTTTTAATCAGGGCAACTTGATCTACCCAAATATGGGACAGAGCATACTCTTTTCGCCTTTCAGCCTCAATCCAGGGGCTTCCGCGACAGACTATTTTTGTGTTGAATTTATATTTACCGACAATTTATCTTTACCTTTATTTCTTTGTGGGTAAACATAAATTCAGGACTGACTTTAGAGTTCGCGCAAGTGAGGATGTGCATGTGCGCTCTGCAGCCGTTTCCATGGCCCAGTTGCAAAACCTTTATGGCTCACTAGTGGGTCGTGGGCCCACAGGTTAAGGACCCCTGCGATAAGCCATCATCTTTATCTACTGAGTCACCGCGATGCCTAATCATGGTTAAGCAGTGGTAAACAGTGCTACCTGCATTTGTGATAAGCCGTGGCTGCCCGACAAGATAAACAAGGCTTCTGGGTTATGTCAGTTAAGGCATTCACCTCAGCTGGTTAAATCTCGGATCGGTGGAGCGCGGCCAATATTAAATTATGTCAGCCTTGCTCCTAAATTGATAAGTTTTGGCTGCAGCTTGAAGTCATCCGTCAGCTAAAACACACACGCAAACACACACCGACCAGCATGCCCTTGGCGTGTGGCAAGACCAGAGTTACGTCAGAAAAAAAAAATATATATATATATATTTTGGGAGACCTCTGGTGCAATAGTTTTTTGGCATGGTTTAAAAAAGTTTTCATTTGCATAGTTTTGAAATTGTTAGCTCTTGTTTGATTTCTCTTTGGATGATCTGTAGGATGCCGCTGAGAAATTTAATAAATAGATCAACCCCGTTTCTGCAAAACTCAATCAGGGGCTTGCGTGAGAGATACAAGCCAGGTTTCCCTGCAGAGGGATTCACTTGGTTACTTATTTATTTACTTGATGTATGATCCAATCTGGGTTGGTCAATAGGACCAGAGATTTTGTCTCCCGAGCTTTTGGACTTGTGCCCATCCTCAGGGAACTTCTCTCTAGCAGAGTGTGAGCTGTCCTTTGTGTGGTATATTATAGTATGCCTTGTAAGTGGCTTTTTAGATGTTGATTGGGGTGTCATCAGCTGTCTCCTTGTGCTGTCTGGCCCTCACCTTCTAAGTATTTGATAAACTGAGGGTAAATCAGCATTCCTGTTGGCTGATAAGCAGCTTGTTTCAGTGGTGAAATGTAAAATTTGTTACTACCGGTGTTGTGGGCATGGCTTGGTCATGGTGGGGGTGGTGGTAGTGTGACTGGGTGGGTGTGATCAACTTTTTTTTGCTTTTAAAAACATTTTTTCTACAACGTCTTCGGCCGAAGAGGTTGTAAAAAAAATGCTTTTAAAAGCCTTCTGACGATCAGGCAACTCAGCTGGGATCGTCAGAGGCTTTTAAAAGCATATTTTTCCTACAACCTCAAAAATGCTTTTAAAAGCCTCTGACGATCCCAGCTGAGTTGCCTGATCCTCACAGGCCTTTTGTTCTTTTAAAAACATTTTTTCTACAACGTCTTCGGCCGAAGAGGTTGTAAAGAAATGCTTTTAAAAGCCTCTGACGATCAGGCAACTCAGCTGGGATCGTCAGAGGCTTTTAAAAGCATTTTTTTCCGACAACCTCAAAAATGCTTTGAAAAGCCTCTGACGATCCCAGCTGAGTTGCCTGATCCTCACAGGCCTTTTGTTCTTTTAAAAACATTTTTTCTACAACGTTTTCGGCCGAAGAGGTTGTAAAAAAATGCTTTTAAAAGTCTCTGACAATCAGGCAACTCAGCTGGGATCGTCAGAGGCTTTTAAAAGCATTTTTTCCGACAACCTCAAAAATGCTTTGAAAAGCCTCTGACGATCCCAGCTGAGTTGCCTGATCCTCACAGGCCTTTTGTTCTTTTAAAAACATTTTTTCTACAACGTCTTCGGCCGAAGAGGTTGTAAAAAATGCTTTTAAAAGCCTTCTGATGATCAGGCAACTCAGCTGGGATCGTCAGAGGCTTTTAAAAGCATTTTTTTCCTACAACCTCAAAAATGCTTTGAAAAGCCTCTGACGATCCCAGCTGAGTTGCCTGATCCTCACAGGCTTTTTGTTCTTTTAAAAACGTTTTTTCTCTGCCGAAGAGGTTGTAGAAAAAATGCTTTTAAAAATTAAAAAAAAAGCCTCTGATGATTGTGCGGCTCAGCTGGGCATTGGGGTGGGGGGGGGGAGGGCAGGGATTTTTGCTACTGGTTCTCCGAACCACCTGCCGCCTTCGCTACCAGATCGGGCGATCCGGTCTGAACCGGGAGCAATTCACCCCTGGCTTCTTTCCCAGGTTCGAATGATTTCCCTGTCTGTTTTTGTGCCTGCTCGTCCGACAATCTTAGTAGCTGCAAAATTCAAGGGCTCTCCTTGTTCCTTACAGTGTGAGGCTACCAATGAGTTGGGGGTCTCTCGTCTGACCGCTTATAGGCAGTCTGCTGTTGAGACATTGGTTAAGTGAGCTTTTGTCCCATTTTATGACGACGTTACTTGCCTCGGAGGGTAAGCGAATCACTGCACTTGATAAGTCAGTAACAAGGTTGTTAAATGAACTCCGTTGGCTTTGCTTGTCGGACGGTCACAGAAGGAGATGACGTGAGTAGCCTGAGTAGCGTAGGGGAGTAATGCCTCCTACAAAGGCAGCATTTAAGATCCAGCTGATTGCGAGTTCAATCCCAGGCAGGCTCAAGGTTGACTCAGCCTTCCATCCTTTATAAGGTGGGTCAATTGAGGACCCAGTTTGTTGGGGGCAATAAGCTGACTTTGTATAAATATACAAAAGTATGAAGGCTATTGCTTAACGCATTGTAAGCCGCCCTGAGTCTCTGGAGAAGGGTGGCATATAAATCAAATTTTAAAAAAAATGCAGAAGAGAAGAGATGAATAGAATAGAATGCAGAAGAGGAGAAGAATAGAATGCAGGAGAGAAGAATAAAGATAGCTCAGCAGACTAAAGCCTGTTATTAACATTCATCTGTCTGCAATTACTGTAAGTTCGAATCTCCCCAGGCTCAAGGTTGACTCAGCCTTCCATCCTTTCTAAGGTAGGTGAATTGAGGACCCAGTTTGTGGGGGCAATAAGCTGACTTTGTATAAATATACAAAAGTATGAAGGCTATTGCTTAACGCATTGTAAGCCGCCCTGAGTCTCTGGAGAAGAGCGGCATATAAATTAAAAAACAAAACAAAAAATCCCATCATAAATATGAGTCAGTTGCCAAGTCCCTGAATTTTGACCATGGGGATGCTGCAATGGTCATAAGGGTGGAAAAAACAGTCCTCAGTCACGTTTTTCAGTGCCGTTGTATGAGGGGTACAGAAGTCATCAGTGGATGGGGGTCTTGGCTTTGGTCTTGGATTTTTAGGTTTGTTAACTGCCTTGAGTCCGCAAGAATGAGGTGAGTGGCCATAAAAGGGAGGGAGGGAGGGAGGAAGGAAGGAAGGAAGAAAGAGGAAGGGAGCAAGGGAGGGAGGGAGGAAAGAAAGAAAGAAAATGAGGGAGGCAGGAGAAAAGAAAAAGAAAGAAAGAAAGAAAGAAAGAAAGAAAGAAAGAAAGAAAGAAAGAAAGAAAGAAAGAAAGAAAGAAAGAAAGAAAGAAAGAAAGAAAGAAAGGAGGAAAGAAAGGAGGAAAGAAAAAGAGGAAGAAAGAAAGAAAATAGGGACGGAAGAAAAAAAGAAAAAGAAAGAAAGAAAGAAAGAGGAAAGAAGAAATGAGGAAGAAAGGAAGGAGGAAAGGCAAGAAAGAAAGAGTGAAGGCAAGGAGGGAGGGAAGGAAGGAAAAGGGGAGGAGGGAGGAGGGAGGAGGGAGGAGGATGAAGGAAGAAGGAAGGAGGAGGGGAGGAAAGAGAAAGAGAGAGAAAGAAAGAGAGAAAGAAAGAAGAGGGAAGGAAAGGAGGGAGGGAAGGAAGGATGGAAAAAGGAAGGAGGGAGGAGGAAGAAGGAAGGAGGAGGGGAGGAAAGAGAGAGAGAGAGAGAGAGAGAGAGAAAGAAAGAAAGAAAGAAAGAAAGAAAGAAAGAAAGGAAGGAAGGAAAGAAAGAAAGAAAGAAAGAAAGAAAGAAAGAAAGAAAGAAAGAAAGAAAGAAAGAAAGAAAGAAAGAAAGAAAGAAAGAAAGAAAGAGGAAAAAGAAGCAGAGAGAGGGAGGGAGGGAGAGAGAGAGAGCATTTAGGATTATTTGCCCAAACCTTGCTAAACTTGGTTAGGGCCAACTTGTCTTGCTTGTTTTTACAATCAAGCATTCATTTGTTCCCTTTATGTTCTGTAGTAACGGGAGAAAGTCAGAACTATTGAGATGCAGAAAGGAGAAGAAGTCTTGGCATCAAGCTGAGTGAAATCATTCTTACTGGATCTGGGGGGAAAAGGCAAGACCGAGGAAATGGCAAGGAAACGAGAGTGAAAGTTGGAAGGTTGCAAGAAGAGAAAGTAGGAGTTGCTGAGAAGCGAGGGAAAGTGAGGGGAAAATGTGGAAGTTGCTAGAAATAGAGCAAAAAGAAAAATCACTTCCCCAAACCCCCCCACCCCGGAGAAGAGCTGGATTTCGCTAATGGGAAGCATGAAAAATGATTTGGGGAGAACGAGGAAATGACGAGAAGCCAGGAAAGGGGAAGGGTTGGAAGACAGAGAAGGAGAGAAGAGAATGCTAGGAGATCACCCGGCTGACTACAAGCAGCGGCATGACAAAGTAGCAACAATGGTGCATTGGAAGATCTGCAAGAAATACCATTTGCCAGCCAGCAAGAACCGGTGGGACCATAAAATAGACAAAGTCATAGAAAACGTTCAATTGCTCTGGGATCTTAGACAGACAGGCACCTGCCACATAACACCCCGGACTTAAACGTTGTCGATAAGAAAGACAAAAAAGTCTGGATAGTGAATGTGGCAGTCCTTGGAGAGACGACAGAATAGAAGAAAAGGAAGTGGAGAAAATGAACAAAATACAAAGACCTGCAAATAGAAGTGTAGCAAAAGAAAGCAAAGGTAGGACTTATCAATAATGATAAGTGTCCTTGGGTGCAATCCTAAAACATCTGGAATACCACTTAAACCCCAGTGGCATTAACAAAATCCCCAGCAGTCAATTGCGGAAGCAGCTTCACTCAGAACAGTTTAAATCCCACGACGGGATCTTTAACACTATGAAACATCCAGATTTGCCCATCCCAGATCCTTGGGAAGTGGAAAAGAGGTGGACAAAAATGCCAAGTGCAGTCTAAACATTGTCTAGCCAATAATAATAGTTATTATTATTATTTACATGCTTTACATCCACAAAGTGACATCGGCAAGTTGTACCTGCCAAGAAAAATAGGAGGCAGATATTGCAAATCTTGTAGAAGGAGAAAAATGAAGTTTGAATGATTATGTGAACCAAAGAAAAATTGCTGCAGTCTGTGAAAACGGAGAACATGATAAAAACAACAGAAACAAAGGCAGAATATAAGGAAAAACAGCTGGATGACAGATTAAATGGATGGAAAACCAAAGCACTTCATGGACAGCACTTGAAAAACATTGAAGGAAAATGTGATGACAACTTGAGATGGGCCTGGCTTAAAATGGGAACCATCAAGAAAGAAACAGAAGGTTTAATACTCGCTGCTCAATAACAAGCACTACAAACTAAGGCCATGAAAGCAAAGATACAAAAATCCACCGACAATCCAAACTGCCGAATTTGCAACGACAAAGTCAAAACTGTTTCACATTTAACATGTGAATGCAGCAAAATCGCACAAATTGATTACAAAGCTAGACACGACCGAGTTGCTAAATTAATCCACTGGTGTGGATTTTATATGTATAAAATACGACTTACCTGTATCCAAAAAGTCATGAGAACATAAAGTTGAAAAAGTTATAGAAAATGAGAAGGTGAAGATCTTGTGGGACTTTCGAATACAGACGGATCGTCATTTGGAACACAACACACCAGATATCACAGTTGTCGAAAACCGAAATGTACAATTTATTGACATCGCGGTACCTGGAGATGCCAGAGTCGAAGAAAAAGAACTGGGAAAAAAATCACGAAATATCGTGACCTGGCCATCGAAACGACACGGCTATGGATGAAACATGTAAGTGATACCCATTGTCATCGGGGCACTTGGTACCATGTCCAAGAATTTTATAACATACATCAACAAATTGCAGCTCCCTGCAATCGCACCAGTGGAACTGCAAAAAACTGCGCCACTCGGAACATCGTACATCTTAAGAAGGCACTTGGTTGATCCCTGGGAGGCTGGCAGCAACCCGTATCAACCATTAGCACCAGTCAATGGTATTTGTGGTGCATTTTTGAATGTTCAGTTGACTGAGTTTCATGTTTAATGAATAAAGTAAATAATAATAATAAAAACGTCACCATCCAATTTGCAGTGTCCCCAAGGAAAAGACAGGATGGGAGAAACATCCAGCTGCAAAGAATTTCATCAAGAGAAGAAGGAACACTTGAGATGAAAAGAAGTGGAGAAAAGAGATCTGGGGGGATGTGACAAAGGTTTGGGGAGTGAGGCCTGAGCCTCCAGGAGGATGGATGGAATTAAAAAGAAAGATAACAAAACGAGTTAGGGTGCAACTGAACCACATTAGAGATTTGCATGGAATGTGGCAGTGGTGACATCTGAAGCGGTTTACTATCGAGCAGTGAGCGCCAAAATGAGGCTTTTGGAAAGTAAGTAGAACAGCACGGGGGGTATCAGCTGTGACGCGCATGGGAACCTTTTAAAAAACTTTTTAAAAGCATTTTTTTAATATTTGCCGGAATCGGTAGTAAAAAGATACTTTTAAAAGGTAAAAAATGAAGCTCTGACGATCACAGCTGTGCCGCGCGATCTTCGGAAGCGTTTTTTTTTACCTTTTCAAAGTGTTTTTTTACTACCAGCTTGAGCGAATAGGTAGTTAAAAAAATGCTTTAAAAAAGTTTTTAAAAAGGCTCCGTCGATCGTGCGGCACAGCTGTGATCTCCGAAGCCTTTTTTTTTTACTTTTTTAAAACATTTTTTACTACCTATTCGCCGGAACTGGTAGTAAAAAAATGCCTATTTTTTTTTAAAAAAAAAATTCTGATGATCAGCTGAATGACACGTGATTGTCAGAACTTTTTTTTACTTTTTAAAGCATTTTTAACTACTGGTTCTGGAGTGTGGGGTCCTTGGTGCTCCCTGACCTATGTGATTTTCTTCCAGATGTTTCATGACCCAACTAGGCAACATCATCAGTGCTAATAGTGTGCGCAGTTTGTTCTCTGTTTATATGCTAGTGTTTTGCCCTGTCAGCGTTGGTGGGAGTGTTTTCTTCCTGGTCCTTCCTTGATTAGGTGATTACTTTCTGCTTGATTGTTTGTCTGGTGTTAATCCCTGCTTATCTGGGCGTGGACCGCTGGAGGGGACCTATTCCGGTCCTTTCGTTTTCTTCTTAGCCTTTTTGATTGTCTCTTTTTAAATGGTATGTAAATGTGGTTTATCTCTGTGACTGATGTGTCAGAATACCAAACTTCCAGGAATTCCCTCAAGTCTTGGACTTGGCTGGATCTAGGAAGCTCACAGTTTGCAGTTGAAACTATGGCTAAGGAGCCTTGGTGGAGCAGCGGACTAAAGTGCCGTTAAAGTAGCACTTAGCTGCCAGCTGCCTGCAATTACTGCGAGTTCGAATCTCACCAGGCTCAAGGTTGACTCAGCCTTCCATCCTTCCGAGGGAGGTAAAATGAGGACCCGGATTGTGGAGGCAATAAGCTGACTTTGTATAAAAAAGAACACCGCTTGGGGGGGACCGAAAGCCCTACTAAGCAGGTATATTCAAAAGTATGAAGGCTATTGCTTAACGCAATAGTGGGCCTGCTGGCTCAGCAGACTAATGCATTGTGATTAACTCCAGCTGTCTGCAGTTACTGTAAGTTCAAATCTCACCAGGCTCAAGGCTGACTCAGCCTTCCATCCTTCTGAGGTGGGTAAAATGAGGACCCGGATTGTTGGGGGCAATAAGCTGACTTTGTATAAAAAAAGAACACCGCTTGGGGGGTGGGGGGGTGGGGGCAAAAGCCCTACTAAGCAGGTATGTACAAAAGTATGAAGGCTATTGCTTAACACATTGTAAGATGCCCTGAGTCTCCGGAGAAGAGCGGCATATAAATTGAACCAATAAATAAATAAATAAGTCTGTCCATGTATTGTGAAATTAAAGAGTTTTTGTCACATCTTGTAATTGTTGGTGCTCATGGATGTGCCCTGTTGTTTACCTGTTCGTCCTACAGAGCGACTGTTGCAGACTTTACACTGCAGATAGTCCTCGACTTATGACCACCATTGAGCTAAGCGAGACATTTGCGAAGTGAACCTTGCCCCATTTTACAAAATTTCTTGCCGGAGTCGTTAACTGAATCATTGCATAGTAATATGGTTGTTAAGTGAATCTGGCTTCCTCATGGACTTTGTTTGTCAGAAAGTCTAAAAAGGGGATTATGCGACATCATCTCCGGGGACGCTGCGACCGTCATAAATATGAGTCACTTTGCCAAGCGTCCGAATTGCGATCATGTGACCAGGGGGATGCTGCAACGGTCATAAGTGTGAAAAACGCTCGTAAGTGACTTTTTTCAGTGCTGCTGTTGCAATTTTGAATGGCCACTAAACGAACGGTTGTAAATTGAGGACTAAACGTATGAGGGATCTTGGATGATGCCCAGGAACACAAGACTGCAATCAACAGTGGAAAAGTACAGCTGATCCTTGACTTACGACCACAATTGAGCTCAAAATTTCTGTTGTTTAAGTGAGATATTTGTCAATTGAGTTCCCCCCCCCATTTTATGACCTCTCTTGCCTTAGTTATTAAGTGAATCACCTTAGCTGATAAGTCAGTAACATACTCCTGAAGTGAATCTGGCTTCCCCATTGACATGGCTTCTCAGGAGGTCACAAAAGGGACACTGCGACCGTCATAAATACGAGTCAAGCAGCTGAATTTTGATCACCTGACCACAGGAATGCTACAAAGGTCGTAAGTGTGAAAAACGGCCGTAAATCACTTTCTTCCAGTTCTGTCATAATTTTGAATGCTCACTAAGTGAACCGTTGTAAGTCGAGGACTACCTGTAATTCCGAAAGCAATCAATCAAGGAAATTTTGACACCGGCGTGATTCAAATCGCTCCAAACGTTTTGCACCCAACCATATCTGAGCGATAAACACCCAAACCTCCACTTTCCATCAGAAAAAAATTAAAATAAATATATATATATAAAAAACAACACTCCCAGTTAGCCTGATTAAAATTTCAAAGACAATTTTCAAATGTGTAGGATTTGACTCCTTCATATCTTCAAGAGATGGAGCTTCCCATTAAAATCAAGGGGGCAGGTGTGTTTGCGGGTATGTGCAAGAAAAGGTGTTATTTTATTATTATTATTTATACATTTTTTCCGTTATTATACAAAAATGCTTAATCAACAGTGTATTGCCTGAGTCCTCCCCCCCCCTCTTTAGCTTTTTAATTGTCTATGGGTTCTAAATTTTAAATTGTCTATGGTTTTTTAAATTTTCTGGGCCAAAAATTGTTTAATTCTTTTACAAATTTTAAATTTTGTATTGAAGTGTTTTTTATTCCTGGCTGTGCACCGCCCTGAGTCCACTAGGAGAAGGGCGGTATACAAATTTAATAAACTAAACTAAACTAAACTAAACTAAACTAAACTAAACTAAACTAAACTAAACTAAACTAAACTAAACTAAACTAAACTAAACTTTTACAAAATAATAATAGTCGTGCTAGTAATAATAGTAATAATAATAGTACATAATAATAGTTGCTTATATATAATAATAATCTTTCATCATTTACTTTTACATGACAATAATGTTTTAACTTTTAATTTCTATCTCTGTTATCTAACCACGGATAAAAAGAAGTCCCCTGTTGTAAAATATTGTGTTTCTTCCTTGTCTTTCATTTTTAATGCCCATCTATCCATCTTCGCACAGTCTAATATTTCCTGAATTATATTTTCATCTGAAAAGATGCATTTTCTAACCAGCTAACTTTGAAAAAGGAAGACTGAGCGTGGAAAGAATGTCAAAAAACAACAAAACCCCTCCACAAACCGGCAACTCGTTTATTTCTGGAGTGGCCACAATTGAAAGGTTAAATCTGTTATGATTGCCAAGATTGCGTGATTTGACGCTGAGGGTGGGGGAAGAAGTTGTGGGTTTCTGTGTGTGTAAGTGTTTTCAGGTAGAATGTAGCTGGTTGTTTGCAGCTGTGTTGTGTGATGCAAACTTCGGATGCTCTGCTATCCTTAAACCAAGAATCTTCAAATCGGGGAATTCTGGGAGTTAAAGTTGCCAAGTTTGCAGAACCCTAAACTAATAGTTGGAAGGGACCTTGGAGGTCTTCTAGTCCAACCCCCTGCCCAGGCAGGAAACCCTACACCACAACCAGACAAATGGTTATCCAATCTCTCCTTAAAAACTTCCAGTGTTGGAGCATTCACAACTTCTTGTGGCAAGCTGTTCCACTGATTAATTGTCCTCACTGTCAGGAAATTTCTCCTTAGTTTTAGGTTGCTTCTCTCCTTGATGAGTTTCCATTTGTTGCTTCTTCTCCTGCTTTCTGGTGCTTTGGAGAATAGCTTGACCCCCTTTCTCCTCTCTGTGGCAGCCCCTCAAATATTGGAAGATGCTCTCCTGTCTCCCCTGGTCCTTCTCTTCCCTAGAGTAGCCAGGCCCAGTTCCTGCAACCGTTCTTCCTATGTTTTATCCTCTGGTCCCCTAATCCTCTTTGTTGCTCTTCTCTGCATTCTTTCCAACGTCTCATCTCCATCTCTGAACTTTTGTAACCTTCTGTAAATCATCTTTGCAAAGAAAAAAAAAAGAACCGAGTTGAAGGTTGGAAATTCAGAATGATGGATGTGAAATGGCTCCTTCTCCCCTTGCTGAAAGCCAACTAGGTCGGATCTCTCTGTCCAGGGTGGCTTCTCACTGCAGATGACCGGGTCCAGCACCTTTGGCCTTCCCTGGTGGCTATTCTGGGCTTCGGAGACATGGACAACCATGCCAGCATGCAAAGGTCAGAGCGAAGCAGGAATCTCTGGGGTCGGCATAGCGCGGAAGCCGCCACACCAGCCAGGCAATCGGGGAGCTGGGAAGGAGCCTCGCCCGCCGGGAAGCACCAATGAAAGTCAAAGGAGGATCCCTTGGCCATCTCCCTCCCCTCCCCTCCCTTTTGGGATCTGCTGGAGGATTTCAGCCTGTTGGGAGATCCAAGAAATCAGAGACTCTGCAGCAAGGCTGACCACCTTGCTGGGAGCTGGGAGCTTCTGGGCCCCAGGGCTGAGTTCACCCAAACGCACTGCAAGGGCCATTAGGTGGATGCTGGGGTCATCCAAGGGTTCTTCGCCATGGTTGGATGTGTGTGTGGTTCTTAGATTGTAGGAAGTTGGAAGGTGGTTTAATTCAGGCTGTGGTGTGAGCCAGTTCCTGTCCTTTCTCCTTCTTTCCTTTCTTTTCTCTTTCCTTCCCTTCCCTTTCGTTTTTCCCTTTCCTTCCCTTTCTTCTTCCATTCACTTTCTCCTCCCCTCCCCTTCCTCTTTCCTTTCCTCTTTCCTTGCCCCATCTTTCCTTTCCTTTCCCCTTCCCTTCTCTTCCTCTTTCCTTTCCTTTACCCTCCTTTCCTTCTTCCTTTCCTTTCCTTTTTTCTTTTCTTTCCTCCTTCCCTCCCCTCCCCTTCCTCTTTCCTTTCCTCTTTCCTTCTTTCCTTTCCTTTCCTCCTTCCCTTCCTCTCCTTTCCTTTCTTTTTTCCTCCTTCCCTTCCTTTCCTTTCTTTTCTTTCCTTTTTTCTTTCCTTTCCTCCTTCCCTTCCCTTCCCTTCCATTTCCTTTCTTTTTCCTCCTTCCCTTCCTTTCCTTCTTCCTTTCTTTTCCTTCTTCCTTTCCTTTCCTTCTTCCCTTCCCTTACTTTCCTTCTTCCTTTCCTTTCCTTTCTTTTTTTTCTCCTTCCCTTCCCTTCCTTCTTCCTTTCCTTTCCTTTCCTTCTTCCCTTCCCTTACTTTCCTTCTTCCTTTCCTTTCCTTTTTCTTTTCTTTCCTCCTTCCCTTCCTTCTTCCTTTCCTTTCCTTCTTCCCTTCCCTTACTTTCCTTTTTCCTTTCCTTTCCTTTCCTCTTTCTTTTCTTTTCTCCTTCCTTTCCCTTCTTCTTCCTTTCCTTTTTTCTTTCCTCCTTCCCTTCCTCCTTCCTTTCCTTTCCTTTCCCCTTCCCTTCTTTTCCTTTCTCTTCCCTTCTTCTCTCTTTCCTCACTTCCCTTCCCTTCCTTTCCTGTCCTCTTCCCTCCCCCTTTTTCTCAACGTTTCCCCTTCTCATCTTCTTCACCTTCCTTTCCGTTCCTCCTCTCCGGGTCTTGGCCCACTGTCAGTATCTTCCAAAATATCCATCAAACTACCCCGTTTATTACCTTCCCCCACGGAAAGGACGCCCTCTTTCACCCGTCCAGACAACACCCCCCCCCGCACCCACACTCCCGCCGTTGGTTTCCCTGTGCAACTCAAAGTCCCGTCCCTTGGGCTTTCCCCCTCCCACGCAATCCGGGGGCAAGACGCCCAGGACCTAGGAGGCAGGGAGACCACAAGGTGATCAGAACTGCAAGACTTCTCCCCCCTCCCCCTTTTCCCAGCACTTGCTGTGCGGAAGGAAGCGGTGGGGGGGGGGCAGCGAAGGGGCGACGAAGTAACCTTTCCCTTTCTCTGGCCGACCCGCAATTCCCCGGCTTTCTAGGTTGTTCGCAACGGAGCGTGCAATCTTTCTTGAGCAAGCGGGGGGTCCGACTAGAAGACCTCGAAGGGTACCTTCCAACTCTTGTTCTTCTGTTATTGCTGCCCCCCCCTCCCCAAATCCCAGCCGCGTGCGATAAAGGCGGCTTTATTTATTTATTTATTTATTTATTTATTTATTTATTTATTTATTTATTTATTTAATTACATTTTTTATACCGCCTTCTCCCGCAGGACTCAGGGCGGTGTACACTCAGAATAAGAACACAATACACCGTGAATTAAAAAATAAATAAAAGTATTAAATAATTTGCTTTCCCTCCAGCCTCCCGCTCAACCGACCCGCAACGTGCAGTCTTTCTTAAGGACGGGGTCCGACTAGTGGACCTCCAAAGTCCCCTCCCAGCTCTTGTTCTTCTGTTATTGCTGGACCCCCCTCCCCAAATCCCAGCCGCGTGCGATCAAGGCGGCTTTCCCTCCAGCCTCCTCTCCTGCTCGAGCCCCCCAGCCCCCACCTCACTGATCCCCCTCCCCGGCCAGGGCTTTGGAGGGGGGCTTTTTTGGGTGGCGCCCCCGGGAAGCCCCCGGGTGGCATGACTTCGAGGCATCACCGGTTGAACTTCAGCACTTCCCTTCTCCGGACACCGAAGAGGCTGCAAAAAAACTTGCCAAGCCGCTGGGTTTCTCTTCCTGCCTCCCGTTGTGGTGGGTGCACAAAGCCGTTCTCGGTTTGACTCACAACTGCACAGAAGCTCCGATGTGGGACCTGCTCTGGGGTGCAAAAGCATCACTCGCCCCCCCCGCCCCCCGCCCGTGGCTTTCAGCTCCGGGGGAGCGGGGGGGGGAGGCAAATCCTGCTGGGCTTGCAGCTGGCTCTGCAGCTGGGGCAGGTGGCTCGCGCTCCCCCCCCCACTCTGCCACGGGGGGGGGGAGGATGGTGTTTGGGGCGCCCCCATCACCCAGGAAGGGTTCACCAGCCTCTTTTACTGTACTTTGCTTTACTTTACTGTACTTTGCTGTTATTTTACTTTACTTTACTTTACTTTACTTTTATTTTATTTTACTTTACTATTATTTTATTTTACTTTACTTTACTTTACTTTTATTTTACTTTACTATTATTTTATTTTATTTTATTTTATTTTATTTTATTTTATTTTATTTTATTTTATTTTATTTTATTATTTTATTTTATTTTATTTTATTTTATTTTACTTTACTATTATTTTATTTTACTTTACTTTATTTTATTTTATTTTACTTTACTTTATTTTACTTTATTTTATTTTATTTTATTTTACTTTACTATTATTTTATTTTACTTTATTTTATTTTTCTTTACTATTATTTTATTTTATTTTACTTTACTATTATTTTATTTTATTTTATTTTATTTTATTTTATTTTATTTTATTTTATTTTATTTTATTTTTCTTTACTATTATTTTATTTTATTTTACTTTACTATTATTTTATTTTATTTTATTTTATTTTACTTTACTTTACTTAACTATTATTTTATTTTATTTTATTTTACTTTACTATTATTTTATTTTTATTTTTTTATTTTTTTTAAATTTGATTTATATGCCGCCCTTCTCCGGAGACTCAGGGCGGCTTACAATGCGTTAAGCAATAGCCTTCCTACTTTTGTATATTTATACAAAGTCAGCTTATTGCCCCCACAAACTGGTCCTCAATTGACCCCCTTAGAAAGGATGGAAGGCTGAGTCAACCTTGAGCCTGGCTAGGATTGAACTCACAGAAATTACAGGCAGCTGGTGTTAATTGCTGCCTTTAATAGGAGGCATTAGCCCCCTATGCTACACAGGCTACTTATTTTATTTTACTTTATTTTATTTTATTTTTCTTTACTATTATTTTATTTTATTTTACTTTACTATTATTTTATTTTATTTTTTACTTTATTATTTTATTTTATTTTACTTTATTTTACTTTACTATTATTTTATTTTTTTTAGTTTTTACTTTACTGTTATTTTATTTTATTTTACTTTATTATTATTTTTATTTCACTTTGTTTTGCAGTATTTTGTTCTACAATGTTTTATTATTTGGTTTCATTTTAGCGTTTTATTTTACAGTGTTTTATTTTTCATTTCATTTCTTTCATTTCAGTATTTCATTCAATCTCATCTCATTTTTTAAAAAAAAAATTGGTTTGGTTTGGTTTTATTTTTTGACCTAGTCTAGTCTAGTCCGTTTTCTATTCTATTCTGTATACAGGTAGTCCTCGACTTATGACCACAATTGCGCCCAAAAATTCCATTGGTAAGCAAGACAATTGTTAAGTGAATTTTGCCCCATTTTATGACCTTTCTCCCCCACAGTTGTTAAGTGAATCATTGCAATGGATAAGCTAATAATTTTAATTTATCACTTGCAATGGGTTTTAATGGGAATTTTAGTTTTTAGTGTTTGAATTATAACCTGGAGTGGTTTTATTTTTGTGAGCCGTCCTGAGTCCTCGCGGAGAAGGGTGGCATATAAATCTGATTATAAATAAAATAAATATAAATAATAACATGATTGTTAAGAGAATTTATTGAGCCGTGGGGACGCAGTGGTGAGAGTGTAGTACTGCAGGGTTTCTTCTGCTGACTGCCGACTGCCTGCAGTTCGGCAGTTCGATTCTCACCAGGTTCAAGGAGGACTCAGATTGTTGGGGGCAAATAGGCTGACTCTGTAAACCGCTGAGAGAGGGCTGTGAAAGCAGCGTGAAGGGTATCTACAGTAAGTTTAAATGCTATTGCTAATCTGGCTTCCCCATTGACTTTGCTTGTCGGAAAGTCACAAAAAGGGATCACATGACCCAGGCCAGTTGCCAAGCGTTCCGATTTCTTTTGATCACGTGATCTTGGAGATGCTGCAATAGTCATAGGTGTGAAAAACGGTCATAAATCGCTTTTTTCAGCACTGTTCTAACTTTGAGCAGTCGCTAAAAATGGTTGGAGTGGAGACTCAACCCTACTCCATTCCCTTCCTTCTCTTCTCTTCTCTTCTCTTCTCTTCTCTCCTCTCCTCTCCTCTCCTCTCCTCTCCTCTCCTCTCTCTTCTCTTCCCACTCTCTACCTCACACTGTTTCTTTCTCTCTCTCTTCCTTCCTTCCTTCCTGTCTCTCTCTCTCTTCTTTCCTCTCACTGTTTCTTCTCTTTCTTTCTCTCTCACTCTGCTTCTTCCTTTCTCTTCCTTTCTCTTTCTTCTTCCTTCCTTCCTTCCTTTCTCTCTCTCTCCCTCCTCTCTCACTATTTATCATTTCTTTCTTTCTTTCTTTCTTTCTCACTCTGCATCTGTCTCTTTCCCTCCCTCCCTCCCTCCCTTTTTCGTTCTTTCTCTCTCTCACACACACACTATTTCTTTTGTGCCTCCTTTCTTCCTTCCTTCCTTCCTGTCTCTCTCTTCCTTCCTCTCACTGTTTCTTCTTTTTCTTTCTCTCTCTCTCACTCTGCTTCTTCCTTTCTCTTCCTTTCTCTTTCTTCTTTCTTTCTTCCTTCCTTCCTTTCTCTCTCTCTCCTTCCTCTCTCACTATTTATCCTTTCTTTCTTTCTTTCTCTCTCTCTCACTCTGCTTCTGTCTCTTTCCCTCCCTCCCTCCTTCCCTTCCTTTTTCTTTCTTTCTCTCTCTCTCTCACACACTATTTCTCTTTGTGTCTCCTTCCTTCCTTCCTTCCTTCCTTCCTTCCTTCCTTCCTTCCTTCCTTCCTTCCTTCCTTCCTTCCTTCCTTCCTTCCTTCCTTCCTTCCTTCCTTCCTGTCTCTCTCTTCCTTCCTCTCACTGTTTCTTCTCTTTTTTCTTTCTCTCTCACACTCTGCTTCTTCCTTTCTCTTCCTTTCTCTTTCTCCTTCCTTCCTTCCTTCCTTCCTTCCTTCCTTCCTTCCTTCCTTCCTTCCTTCCTTCCTTCCTTCCTTCCTTCCTTCCTTCCTTCCTCTCTCTCTCACACACTATTTCTCTTTGTGTCTCCTTTCTTTTCCTTCCTTCCTTCCTTCCTTCCTTCCTTCCTTCCTTCCTTCCTTCCTTCCTTCCTTCCTTCCTTCCTTCCTTCCTTTCCTTCCTTCCTTCCTCTCTCTCTCTTTCTCTGTGTCCCTCTCTCTCCACCTACCTGCTTTCGAACCAACTGGGCTATCGCCCCCTCTCTCCCTCCCTCCCTCCCTCCTCCCCAACCTCCACCCAGCCTGACCTTTGCATCGAAAACAAAACAAAAGTAAAAAACATTCTTAACCACAAACTAAATTTAGAAGCGTTCACTCGGGAGGAGATAAAGAAAAAAGGTCAAGTGAAGCTTTCTCTCTCTCTCTCTCTCTCTCTCTCTTTTTTTACCCTTTCTCGTTGGAAGGAGAGAGTCAGGAGGTAGAAAAACTGCAAAGATTTTGGAAAAAAACTATTGCTAAAAGATGTTTTCCATGAGCTGGTTGGAGACTGGAAGGAAGAGGCTGTCAAAAATCCATTTAGCAGCCTGACTCTCAAAACTAGGCCACTTCAAGTCAGGCGGACTTCAACTCCCAGAATTCAGTGCTGGCTGGGGAATTCTGCGCCACTTAATTCTGTTTTCTTTTGCAAACTGTGCTTTGGCATCTGTGCCACACAACGGGGAGGAATAAATTCAAAGGACGCCTGGATAGTTGTAAGAAATTCACACTTGTTACTTCACAGCCTCTGATCCAGCCACCTCGGTCAATGGAGAAGCGTTAAAAATGGAAAGCTGAATTTTCTCCTGAAGGAAAAAAAAAAAAAACTAGAGCGAAGCTTGGATAAGAGGAGAGGAAGGGGAGGGGGGAACACCCCCCCCCCCAAAGGTGAAATAGACAGTGACAGGTTCCAGAGAGACTGCTGTGTCATACTTTCACAACAAAAAGTCTTGCATTCACTCCCTGGCGCCATTTATCAGGTGGGAAAAAAAAATATTCCTATTATGCAAACTTTGCAAAGATTCAACCTAGAAATAAGGAGAAGTTTCCTGACAGGGAGAACGATCCATCCGATGGAACAGAAGTTGCTTTCGGAAGTTGTGGGAGCTTCATCCCTGGAAGCTTTCAAGAAGAGACTGGACGGCCATCGGTCCGAAATGATGTATTAAGGTCTCCTGCTTGGGTGGGGGTTGGACTAGATGACCTCCAAGGCCCCTCCCCACTCTTGTTAATCTAAACCTCTTGCTTAGATCGATGCATACAGGAGGTTCCAGAGTCGGCGCCTTTTAACCCAAGGCAAATATGAAATGCAGGAAATTCTCGACTTACGACAGTTCACTGAGGGACCGTTCAAAGTTACGATGGCACTGAAGGAAGGGACTTAGGAATATGCGGAATAACAGAGTTGGAAGGGTCCTTGGAGGTCATCTAGTCCAGCCCCCCCTGCCCAAGCGGGAGACGCTACGCCATTTCTGACAGATAGCAAAAGTCACAAGCGTCGCAGCAGCCCCGTGATCGTGCGTCCAAAATTGGGACAACTGCCATGTACTTACGACGGTCGCCGTGTCCCGGGGTCAAGCGATCTCCTTTTGCGAACTTCTGACAAGCAAAGTCAACGGGGAAGCCGTATTCACTTAATGGCCGTGTTACTAACTTAAGAACTGCAGGGGTTCACTTAACAGCCGTGGCTTGTTGTAACGTTGTAAAATGGGGCAAAACTCATTTAACAACCGTCTCGCTCAGCCACAGAAATGTTGGGCTCCATTTGTGGTCGTAAACTGAGGACTCCTTCGGGAGTAGGGCGGTATATAAATCTAATAAAATGAAATGAAAACTATCTGTAATCCATTTGCAACCACGTAGTTTTTCCTCAAGATTCTGACTGAGTCATTTTTTTCCCCCCTCTGCAACAAATTCTTAAAAGGCTGCAGTTGTTTTCCTAAATATCTGGATTGACTTTCGAAAGGAAAAAAAAACTGATTTAAAATGGCCACTTTAATTTCACTGTTATTTAACCTGTTAAGTATTATTTTTTTCCTACATGTAATATATGACAGGTCAATTGGGTTGAAGAGATAAAATAAGATGATAAAGAGGAGAGGAGGATAAGAGGATAAGATAAGATGAGAAGATGAAATGAGAAGAGAAGAGAGAAGAGAAGGGAAAATAGAAGAGAGAAGGGGAGAAGATGACAAAAAGGAAAGAAAAGAGAGAAAAGAGAGAGACAGAAGAGAAAGAGAAGAGAGAGGAGAGAAAAGCTAGGAGAGGAGAAGAGAAGATGAGAAGAAGAGAAGGGAAGAGAGGAGAGGAGAAGATGACAAAAAGGGAAGAGAAGACAGAAAAGAGAGAGCGAAGAGAGAGAGAGGAGAGAAAAGCTAGGAGAGGAGAAGAGGAGACGAGAAAGGAAGGGAAGAGGAGAGAGGTGAGGAGCAGATGCCAAGAAGAGAAAAGAGAAAAGAGAGAAAGAAGAAAGAGAAGAGATGATAGAAGAGAGGAGAGCAGAAGATGAGAAGAAGAAAAGAGAAGGGGAGAGAAGAGAAGAGAAAAGCTTTATTGTCTTTTTTTTCTGTGAACACACTGGCACACATTTAAAAAAATAAGAAATATGAAATATGAAAGAGAAATATGACTCAAAGCAAGACTGATGTACAAGCTTATAAATTTTGGACCTGCTTTGCAAGGGGAGTGGGGAAACTATTATTGTTGCAATAATGTCAGTGGTCAACTAAAGGCAGAGGGGGTAATATGTGTTTTTATCTTTTGTTATTTTCAATATATATTTCTTTTTTTAATTTTGTCTCTGTTTTTTTTTCTTTTTGGATTTTGCATTTTGATCTTCTGCATAAAATTAAAAAAAAGATTTTTTTAAAAAATATGCCCATTTAAGATCCACTCTGGTGCAGCCAGCCTGAATACAACTTTTAATGCTGGTAAAGTGAGATTTAAAAAATAAATTAATTAATTAAAAGTAAAATATGGGGGGCTTGGGTACAGAATTTAGGACTGAGCCACCCTGCATGGAAGGAATTGATGTCTCAAAAGGAAATTGTGAGTCAAAATTGTTAAATTAGGGTTGGGTTTTTCAACTAGCAACTTTTAAGATATCTGGATTTCAAGCTGGCTGGGGAATTCTGGGAGTTGAAGTCCAGACATCTTAGAGTTGCTATTGAGAAACACTGCTCTGGCTTAGTCTGCCAAAAAAACCGAGGATGAAGCATAAAACAATTTTACAAATTAGAGAACACAATGTGGGGAGACGTGGGTGAGAAATTTTTGGTGGATTAGGTTAAAACAAGACAGAAACTAGAGGTTGCTAATTTTCACTTCTCCGCATCTCCAGAAATATGAGTGAATGCACGACTGAATTTCTTGCTTTGATGTTTTGCAAACTTCAGTAACATTTCCGCTAAACGTCACTCGGCAGAGTACAGAAATACCACGGCTGACTTTAAGTTAAGACTGATGATGTTTTAAAACCTGGAGCTGCCATAAAAATGGGCATGAAGAGGTTTTTCACCCGTTTTCATGGTTTTTCATTTTTTTTTAATCGTTTTATTCTTTGAACGGCTTCGTTGCTTTTCCGGCAAGAAACAAGGCTTAAGTCAGCTTGGAATGAAAAAAGAGATATTTGGCAGCGTATAAAATTGGATTTCAATTTATTTATTTATTTATCAAATTTATTGGCATCTGTCTGTCTGTCTGTCTGTCTCTACCTACCTACCTACCTACCTATCTTTCTATCTATCTATCAAATTTATTGGCTGCCAATCTTACCAAAAGGGTAACAATTTTTGATCAGACTGGGAAAATCTTTCTGATGGAATTCCAAGGGACGAATTCGTTTGTTTGTTTGTTAATAAACATATTTGTTTATTAAATTTTGAACACAGAAAAAGGACTGAGCCAGCCTTCATGGAAGGAAACTGAAAACTGATGTCTGAATATAAGGCAACCTTGAGTGATTTGCAAGTTCTAAAATAAAATAATTGAAATATTAAAACTACCCAGATTATGATTATAAAACTATATTGAAACTTGACACTTGATGTATTGGGTTTTGCTTTGAATTCGTTTCAGGAAAAAGCATTTTTTTTGAACTTGCACAAATAACAACAACAACAACAATAACAATACAACTAAAACAAAAGCAGAATATAAGAAAGAAGTAATTGAGCAGCGAGCTGAAAAATGGAAAAGCAAAGCTCTGCATGGCCAATACTTGAAAAGTATTGAAGGCAAAGCTGACCAGAAACTAACTTGGAACTGGTTAAGATCAGGAGTATTGAAAAAAGAAACAGAAAGCTTTATTTTGGCAGCTCAAGAACAAGCCCTAGCCACAAACTGCATGAAGGCAAAAATTCAACATGTACCACCAACAGCAAATGCCGCCTCTGCAATGAGAAAGATGAGACAGTCGACTACCTGATCAGTGGGTGCAGCAAAGTTTCACAAACCGACTACCTACAACGCTATGACCGCGTTGCTAAGATCATTCACTGGAAATTGTGCCAGAAGTTTGGATTTGAGCACAGCAAAAACCACTGGGAACATCAGGTTGAGAAAGTTTTAGAGAATGAGAAACTCAAGATCTTGTGGGACTTTAGGATTCAGACTGACAGGCACTTGGTCCACAACACACCTGACATAACGGTAGTTGAAGAGAAAAAAGGATGGCTCATTGACATTGCAATACCTGGTGATGCACGGATTGAAGATAAGCAGCAAGAAAAAAATCACAAAGTATCGGGACTTGCAAATTGAAGTTGAGCGACTGTGGAAAAAGAAATCGTGTGTTGTCCCGATTGTAATTGGAGACCTTGGAGCAATACCCCACTATTTAGAAATTCTAAATTTACCGGACTTGAACATTTTGACTCCACAAAAAACCACCTTACTCGGAACAGCTTACATCCTCCAACGATACCTTAACAGTTCCTAGGTCCTTGGTTAGGACTCGAGCTGCTGAGCTATTAACCAGCCTCAAAGGCTGTGAATCTCACTACAGATTAACCAATACTAATAATAATTTATTTTTATTTAACTTATATGCCACCCTATCTCCAACGGACTTAGGGCGGCTCACATTATTATAATAATAATAAATCGAAACTACACAGCTATGGATGAAACATGTAACCCTGATACCCATTGTCATCGGGGCACTTGGTACCATGTCCAAGAATTTTATAAGATACATCAACAAATTCCAGCTTTGTGCAATAACACCAGCCAAACTGCAAAAAACTGCGCCACTGGGAACATCGTACATCTTAAGAAGGTACTTGGTTGATACCCAGGACACTGGCAGCAACCCGTATCAACCATTAGCACCAGTCAATGGTATTTGTGATACATTTTTGAATGTCCAGTTGACTGAGTTTCATGTTTAATGAATAAAGTAAATAATAATAATTCATTTATTAAATTTACAGGCTGTCTTTTTGAATTTGAATCACCTTTCCCCCTCTGTAAAGTTTGGAAAATCAAACGAATTTGGAAGTTCGAGTAGGTTATAATTCTGATTCAAATGCAGGTAGTCTTCAGTTTACAACCCCAATTAAAACCACAATTTCTGTTTCTAAAAGTACAGTGATTGTTAAGTGAGTCACATCCAATTTTGTGACCATTTTGGCCATGGTGGATAAGCAAATCACTGCAGTGGTTAGGTGACTCATGTGGTCATTAAACGAATTAGGATTTCCCCATTGACCTTGCTGCTTGGAAGCCGATTGAGAAGGTCACAAATAGGTGTCATGTGACGCTGGGACACTGCGACCGTCATAAATGTGAGTCAGTTGCCAAACATCTGAATTTTAATCATGTGACCCTGGGGATACTGCAAGGGTCTCAAGTGTGAAAGCCCCTTTTTTTACTGCCGTTGTAATTCCAAATGGTCACTAAGTGAATTTTGTAAGTGGAGAAACACACATACGTGTGTGTGTGTGTGTGTGTGTGTGTGTATCCACGATCAAGAATTAACTGAAGTTAAAAAATGCGGGTTGTTTGACAATGGCAAATACAAGAAAAACCTATGTAAAATGTTCTATAGGTAGCACCGTACTTCATATGTGATGGACTTGCCCCAAGGAAAAGAAATTTGGACGAAAATACATACGTGGTTAGAGAAGATGATAAAGCAACATATAGATTTAAAGCCAGAAATATTTTTGTTAGGTATTTTGCCAAGAAAAATATAACAAAGGGAATGTATATTTATTTATTTATTTATTTTGTGATTTATATGCCGCCATTCTCCCGAGGGACTCAGGACGGCTTACAAAAACAGCATTTCAATACAAATCACAATAAAATTTAAAATCACAACCCGATTAAAACAATTTAAAATTATACCAACGTGCCCCCAGAACGGATCAGTTAAGTTGGCGAAAGAGCCACGTCTTCAGTTCACGAACGGAAGGAAAGGAGATCGAGGGCTGTCCTGAGCTCGGTGGGTAAATTTAATAGTACATGTTTTGTCAGCAGCGAGAATTGTATTTGCACAACACTGGAAAAATGACGAAATTCCTATAGATGAAAATATAATCAAAAAAATATTAGATTGTGCGGAAATGGAGAGGTTCAGAAGTGGGCTTCACATATTGTACCAGTGCCGGATATGTGAAGACGTGTGTGCGGCATTAACATTAAAGATAAAGGATAAAGAAGACACAGAATCTGGAGCCGCATGTGGCTCTTTGGGCCCTCTGTTGTGGCTCCCTATCAGGTGATCCTACCACTTGCTGCCCTGCCCCTCGCCCTCTCAGTCACTCCTCGCCCTGCCTGAGAAGGTAAGGGCGATGGTGGGGGAGAGAGATGTCAAAACGATTTTGTGGTTCCCAGTGTTTTTTAACAACTGGTTCTCTGCTCTAATGACCAGCTGGGTAGGCGTGGCTGGGGGTGTGTCATGTGACTGGTGGAAGTGAGTGACATCGAGTTGGCCACGCCCACCCAGGTTTTGTGGCTCCTGGTGTTTTCTTTTCTGTGGGAAACGGGTCCAAATGGCTCTTTTGAGTATTGAAGGTTGCAGACCCTTGGGTTAGATAATAAAGGTAGAAATTAGAAGTTGGAAGAATACTATTATACACAAGTAAAGAAAGTTATTACTACTATTATTATTATGCATATGTAAAATGACCCAGACAATACACTGTCTCTTAGATACATATATGTTAAAGAAAAATATATAAATAATTTTTTTTTAAAAAAATGCAGGTTGTATAGGAGGGACCCCAGTGCAGAAGAAATAACAGAATAACAAGAGTTCGGAGGGACCTTGGAGGTCCAACCCCCTACTCAGACAGGAAATCCTAGACCCATTTCAGACAAATAGTTGTTCAATCTCTTGTTAAAAACCTCCAGCAATGGAGCAACCCACAACAGAGCCTGGTTTAGCTCTGCAGACTAAAGCACCATAATTAACATCCAGCTGTCTGCAATTACACCAGTTCGAATCTCCCCAGGCTCAAGGTTGACTCAGCCTTCCATCCTTTCTAAGGTGGGTCAATTGAGGACCCAGTTTGTGGGGGCAATAAGCTGACTTTGTATAAAATATACAAAAGTATGAAGGCTGTTGCTTCACGCATTGTAAGCCGCCCTGAGTCTCCGGAAAAGGGCGGCATATAAATCAGTAATAAAGAGCCTGGATAGCTCAGCAAACTAAAAGCATTGTGATTTACTCCAGCTGTCTGCAATTACTGTAAGTTTGAATCTCCCCAGGCTCAAGGTTGACTCAGCCTTCCATCCTTTCTAAGGTGGGTCAATTGAGGACCCAGTTTGTGGGGGCAATAAGCTGACTTTGTATAAAATATACAAAAGTATGAAGGCTATTGCTTAACGCATTGTAAGCCGCCCTGAGTCCTCGGAGAAGGGCGGCATATAAATCAAAATAAAAACAAACAAACTTCTGAAGGCAAGTTCTTCCCTTGATGAATTGTTCTCACTGTCAGGAAGTTTCTCTTTTGTTCTAGATCGGATCTCTAATGATCTTCCACCCATTCCATCTGGTCCAGAATAGAAGGCAGAATAAAAGAGAGTAGGAAAGGAACTTGGAGAGCAGGCGGTGCGAGGTGGCAGCATATCTTGCAAAAATAATGTGATGTGCTTTCATCAGGATACACACACACACACACACACACACACACACACACACACACACACACACACACACACATTCCCTTCAGTTTCCCCTCTGCAAATCCGAGAGGCTTGTTTTGAATGCTTCTTGCTATTTCAAACTCTCGTTTGGGGCCGGTGAGAATCGGGGTTTGAATCAGATGCTTTACATAAAACCTCAATTTCACTCTCGCCTTCTCTCTTTCGGGAGGCAGATATTAACCGTAGCCGCTCTGCCGTCCCTCGAAATAGAGCAGTTAAGTCACTGCAGGAGAAAGGGGGGGGGGAGCAAAAACCAAAAAAAATTAAAAATACTCCAGAAAAAGAAAAAAAAAACACAGTTCTTGCCTCTTGCTCAGTCTCCGTCTTGGGGAAATACAACCTTGGCTTCTGAAAAAAAAACCACAAGATTTGCCCATCCGCTCTCTGTTATCTCTTTTCTGGAGTTTTCTTTTGCAAATGAAGTTCATTTTCACCCAAATTGTTTGGGCCTCTCCTCTGCCTGGCTTCAGGGTTTGATGTGGGATGAAACAATGATATTTATTTATTTATTTATTGGTTCGATTTATATGCCGCCCTTCTCCGGAGACTCAGGGCGGCTTACAATGCATTAAGCAATAGCCTTCGTACTTTTGTATATACCTGCTTAGTAGGGCTTTCGGGCCCCCCTAAGCAGTGTTCTTTTTTATACAAAGTCAGCTTATTGCCCCCACAATCCGGGTCCTCATTTTACCTACCTCGGAAGGATGGAAGGCTGAGTCAACCTTGAGCCTGGTGAGATTCGAACTCGCAGTAATTGCAGGCAGCTGGTGTTACTTAACAGCACTTTAGTCTGCTGTGGCTATATTCATATGGCCCTTGCATACCTTTCAAACCATGGGGCTCTGGAGGTTCCGCTCCCTCGTGGAATAAACACCAACGTCCTTTTTAGTCCTGTTGAGGTTTGATTTCATGGAATCCTAGGGCTGGAAGGGACCTCGGAGGTCCTCTAGTCCAGCCCCCTACCCAAGGCAACAGACCATCTCAGACAAATGGTTGTCCAATCTCTTCTTTAAACCTCCAGTGATGGAGCTTCTCTCTCTCTCTCCCTCCCTCTCTTTCTCATCTGTCTGTCTCTCTCTTATTATCTAATATTTACTTAACTATCACTAACTCTATCATCTATCTAGCATCATCTATCTATCCATCCATTTATCATCATCTCTCTTTACCTATCTCTCTACCTATCACATCTCTCTCTTGCATTATCTATCTAATATCTACTTATTTATCGCTAACTCTATATCTGTCTATCCATCCATCCATCCATCATCTCTTTACCTACCTATCATATCTCTCCCTCCCTCCCCTCCCTCCCCCTCCTCCTTCTCTCTCTCTCTCTCTCACTCTCAGTCTATCAGTATCTATCTAATATCTACATATCTATCACTAACTCTATATCTATCTATCTATCTATCTATCTATCTATCTATCTATCTATCTATCTATCTATCTATCTATCTATGTATCTATGTATCTATGTATCTATGTATCTATCTATGTATCTATCTATCTATCTATCTATCTATCTATCTATCTATCTATCTAATCTATATCTCTTTCTGCCTATCATTTATCTATCATCTATATCATCTATTATCTAGCAACAGATATTAGAAGTTTGATTATCTATCTATCTATCTATCTATCTATCTATCTATCTATCTATCTATCTATCTATATCTATCTATCTATCTATAGATATAGATAGATATGATCTATCTATCATCACTAAATCAACCAATCAATCAATCTATTGGGAGGCAAAGTTACTCCTGTCTGTGGCAGTCCTCAAGTCACACGTGCCTCCTGCTAAATGAGTAACTGCTAAATGAGTAACAGACGGACTGGTAGCCAGACATCCGGGAGGATCTCCTGGCTTCACACACAACTCCACGGTCATTTTAAGGACCTTTTAAGTACCAAAAAAAATATCTATCTGTCTGTCTGTCTGTCTGTCTGTCTGTCTATCTATCTATCTATCTATCTATCTATCTATCTATCTATCTATCTATCTATCTATCTATCTCTCTATCTCTCTATCTCTCTATCTCTCTATCTCTCTATCTCTCTATCTCTCTATCTCATAGACGTCTATGGCTGGGAGGGACTTGGAGGTCTTCTAGCCCAACCCCCCCTGTAGGCCACCGCAAACAACCGGTTGTCCAATCTCTTCTTCAAAACCTTCAACAATGGAGCAACCACAACTTTGGGAGACAAGCTTTTCCATTACTCCTCACCAGAAATTCCTCCCAAAAGAGTGTTCAATGGAAAGGTACATTAATGAAAGTTCTGAGCACTAAAGAAAGAAAGAAAGAAAGAAAACAGCTTACATTCTGGGAATTTGTGCTTTAAAAGTCTGCTTCTGGGAAATTTCTCTCTCAAAGAATGAAAGCAGGGTGATTTGCATGTAAAAAAAACACCGGTTTCTCCAGCAAGTCACATGAAGAGTTACATCAATTTGAACAAACCGGCCTATTCTGCAATTCCGCTTTGATGTGGTGTCCATCTCCGGGCTAATCTCTGCTTGGGAATGGCCTTGCTTTGCTCCACAACATCGCTCCACGTCAAAAGCTGGGGCAAAGTTGATTCTCCCTTTCAGAATCAGTGAAGACTTTGTGGAAATCCTCCCGGGTCAAGAGTTATCGTGCAAGCACAAAGCATCCAAATAGCTTCTGCATCTTCTTGTTGCTTTGTATTTATTTATTTATTTATTTATTTATTTATTTATTTATTTATTTATTTATTTATTTATTTATTTATTTATTCATTTATTTATTTAATTAAATTTATACACCGCCCTTCTCCCCCAAGGGACTCAGGGCGTTGGACAGCCGAAAATTTAAATTAGCATACAGTATAAAAATTAAAATAGCTAAAAATAAATTAAATTAACTGGCCTCCCAATTTTAAACCCCAAGGCTATACAATTAAAAAACTAACCCACAAAAAAACCTATTTAGGCTAGGCCGGCTTGGTGAAATAAAAATGTCTTCAGGGCCTTACGGAAAGTGCGGAGATCCGGGATCAATCGTATTCCGGGAGGGAGCTCGTTCCAGAGGACGGGCGCCCCCACAGAGAAGGCTCTCCCCCTGGGGGCCGTCAGCCGACATTGCTTGACCGACGGCATCCTGAGATGGCCCTCTCTGTGAGAGCGTACTGGCCGGTGGGAGGTTATCGGTAGCAGAAGGCGGTCTCGTAAACACCCTGGCCCTAAGCCATGGAGCGCTTTAAAGGTGAGAACCAACACCTTGAAGTGCACCCGGAAGACCACCGGGAGCCAGTGCAGCTCGCGCAGGAGAGGTATTATATGGGAGCGCCAGGTCACTCCCATAATCACCCGCGCGGCCGCATTCTGGACCAGTTGGAGCCTCCGGGTGCTCCTCAACGGGAGCCCCATGCAGAGAACATTACAGTAGTCCAGGCAGAACTGGATTCGTGGGAAGAAAGTGGATCAGATTTTTTGCAATGCAGACATTCCTTGGAAAGCTGTGTCCAGTTCTGGTCACCACCATAGAAAAAAACAAAAAAAAAGGGGACATTGAGGCTCTACAGAAGTAACAACTGATCCTCTGACTTCATCTCCCCGCCATGCATTTCCTGGGCATCCTCCGCTTGTCTTTTTAATTTATTATTATTGTACTTCTATTGTCCCAGAGGTGCTTTTTTCAAGAGGCATAACTGGACTTCCTTGTTTTTTTTCATCTCTGAAGACATTTCACTTCTCATCCCAGAAGCTTCTTCGGCTCTGACGGGATGGTGGGGAAGGGAAGGATTGATTCTCCTTGCAGAGAAGGTCATCTGAATCCTTTTAAAGGGTCGTTGAGGCCACCTGGAGGTCTGTCTGTTTCCTCAGGGTCACCACTCAGGTGACCCTGAGGAGACAGATAAACCTCCAAGTGGCCTCAACCTCACTCTCAAAGGATGCAAAGGACCAGCAGTCTGCAAGGAATATAAATCCTTCCCTTCCCCACCATCCCGTCAGAGCCGAAGAAGCTTCTGGGATGAGAAGTGAAACCTCTTCAAAGAAAAATCCAAAAAGTCCAGTGGCCTCTTGAAAAAAAAAAAAATCACCTTTGGGACAAGCAGGGCGTAGATGACGGAGAATCTCCACAGACCCTTGCACTTCCATTGTTCGTTTTTATTGCTTCTTTCCTTTGCTGTTGTTATTTTACCTTTTCAAAAAAATATTTTTATTTCCATTTGATTGTTTTAAGCCGCCCGGAGTAGCCCTTCAGTGAATGAGTGGGAAATAAAATGAATAAAGGAGCCTTGGTGGAGCAGTGGACTAAAGCGCTGTTAAGTAGCACTTAGCTGCCTGCAATTACTGCAAGTTCGAATCTCACCAGGCTCAAGGTTGACTCAGCCTTCCATCCTTCCGAGGGTGGTAAAATGAGGACCTGGATTGTGGGGGCAATAAACTGACTTTGTATAAAAAAGAACACCGCTTAGGGGCGGGGACCGAAAGCCCTACTAAGCAGATATATACAAAAGTATGAAGGCTATTGCTCAATGCAATAGTGGGCCTGCTGGCTCAGCAGACTAATGCATTGTGATTAACTCCAGCTGTCTGCAATGACTGTAAGTTCGAATCTCACCAGGCTCAAGGTTGACTCAGCCTTCCATCTTTTCTAAGGTAGATCAATTGAAGACCCAGTTTGTGGGGGCAATAAGCTGACTTCGTATCAAAAAGAACACCGCTTAAGGGGGGCCGAAAGCCCTACTAAGCAGGTATATGCAAAAGTATGAAGGCTTTGCTTAACGCATTGTAGGCAGCCCTGAGTCTCCGGAGAAGGGCGGCATATAAATCGAACCAATAAATGAATAAATAAATAAATAAATCAGCTGTGCCGCGCGATTCATATTCGCTAGAAAGCAGGAAATTCCTGAATCTAAATCGCATGGCACAGCTGCTCCCCACCCCCGCACTTCAGCTTCCTTTTTCTGCATGAAGCATGCATGTGCGTGCATAACATGCATTTGGCACGTATGTGCAGGCAGTGAAGTGGTGGCGAACCGCGCAGGATTTCACCCCTGCTCCCAGGTCCCTTCCATTATTCTGTCAGTCACTTAGGAGCGCGCGTGTTGTCACTTTACAAATTTGAGAATAAATAAAGGCATTAAAAAAATAAACGTAATAAGTCAATAGAAAGGGTGACTTCCCAGAAAGAGTGGCGGGAGCTGGGAGCCGACTTCCAAGGGTCGTAGTGGCTCCGTCGTCAGTAAATGAGTTCAAACACGCTTGGCATAAGCACACGCCCATCATGTGACAAAAAAAATAAATAAATCAAAAACCGAGAAAATGAAGGCTTTTTGGATTAAAATATGGTGGGTTATGCAAAATGTTTTGAAGAAAAAAATGGAAATTTTCTCCTCCATTGTTTTTATTGGGGAGAGTTAAGGATTCCTCAGGGACTGAGACAAAAATGATATTATACATGATTACAGCAGCCAGATTTCTTATTGGCCAATATTGGAAAAAAGACTCTATGCCTACTATAGAAGAGTGGACTTTGAAGGTGGCCAGTTTTGCAGAAATGACGAAGATATCAGCATATTTGAGGGACCAGACCCAAGAAACTTATATGTTAGAATGGAAGAAATGGAGAGACTTATGTGCAGAACAAATACCAAACAAGGAAGTACCAGATAGCTTTTAGTTGAATGTTAAGATTTAGAAATCTGTAGCGTAGTTAGGGGTTAGGGTTGTAGGAGGGTAATGTATGTTATAGTAAATGATGGTATGATCTGGATTTCATCTAGGGAAGTCGGGAGGGGGAGGGACTGGGGGGGGTTAGAGGAGGGGAGGGCTGGGGGGTGAGAGGGGGTTAGGGGAGGTCGAGGTAGGGGAGGGAGGGGTTAGGGGAGAGGGGGGAAAAATGGGGGGAAAATCTGTATTTGTAAAACTTTTTTAATAAAAAAAATCAAAAAACGAATGAGCAAAATAAATAACAAAAAATATAGAAATAATAATTAAAAAACAAGAAATAAATAAACTAAAAAGAAGAGAAATGGGGGAAAAACTAAAAGGGCAGACTTGATGGACACAGGTATTTTTCTCTTGCCACTTTTCAATGCTTTCTATCTGTCCGAGTTCAGTGCGTACAGATAGTCCTCGACTTACAACCACGACGGAGCCCAAAATTTCTGTTGCACAGCCCAGTGAGTTTTGCCTTGTTTTACGACCTTTCTTGCCGCAGCCGTTAAGTGAATCGCTGCAGTTGTTAAGCGAGTGAGATGGTTGTTAAGTAAATCTGGCTTCCCCCCCCCCCTTCGGTTTTGCTTGTCAGAAGGTCGCAAAAAGGGATCACGTGACCCCGGGAGTGCTGCGACCGTCATAAATATGAATCAGTTGCCAAGCGGATGAATTTTGATCACTTAGAATGCTGCCACAGTCAATATTTAAAGATAAGTGCCTCTCTATTCCATCCAAAATATATTCCTTGAGTTATGACCATTAACTGAGCCCCAAATTAAGGTTGCTAAGGTTGAGACATTTGTTAAGTGAGTTTCCCCCCCCCCATTTTACGACCTTTCTTGCCACAGTCGTTAAGCGAATCACTGCAGGTGTTAAGCTAGCAACACGGTTGTTAAGTAAATCTGGCTCCCCCCCCTTCGGTTTTGCTTGTCAGAAGGTCGCAAAAGGGGATATATGACCCCCTAGGCTGTCATAAATACGAGTCAGTTGCCAAGCCGCTGAATTTTGATCACAGGAGTATTGCAATGGCCGTTAAGTGTGAAAATGGTCATAAGTCACTGTTTTCAGTGCTGTTGTAAGTTTGGATGGTCACTAAATGAACAGTTGTAAGTGGAGAATTATCTGTAGATGCTAAAGCAGGTAAGGGAAGGGCTGGTTGGGTTGCTGACCTATGATGTGTTTGGGAGATGTCAATCAAAGTCAAAGAAGCTGATTTAGGGACTGAACAATTCCCCAGTTAGATATGATGTAACCTCAGGGCCCGATTCCGACATTGGGGCTTCACTCTGTTGTTTCTCTTCACAAACTTTGCTTTGGGGTCTACAGATACAGGTTAACAGAGTTGGAAGGGCCTTGTGGGTCATCTAGTCCAACCCCTTGCCCAGTAGACCCCCCACCCTTTTTGACAGGCGAAGATTGAAGAGCCAAGAAAACAGGTGAAGAAACAAAATGAGAAGCTGATCAGAGCTGGCTAAGTGAAATTGAAAAGGGGAAACTGAGCCAAGAGAGAGGACCGTAAGTAAAGATTGTCCTCACTGAGAACTAGCAGCCTTCTTTGGAACAAAGCAGATCACTCTTCAAGATTCTCAGATTCAGCCCTGGTTAGGAAGTAAATTTCTTCATTGAGTTTCTCCATTGTTTCCAGGGAATGCAGAAGTGCTGCCCGTACACGAGTAGACAAAATAGTTTACTGTGCTAAAATATTGGGTGAAGAACTGGTGAGTTATTTATATTCTATTTTTCTGTTTTCCACCGAGTGCTATTTTGGAGAACTGATCCACAAAACAGGTTTACCAAGTGGAACGTTTGGGATTTGGTGAGTGCGTCAGCAGGATTTCAACCGTCTCATGCTTCGGAGGGGCGGGGGGAGGAAGAGGAGGAAAAATGATGATGGAGGAAGAAGAAGGAAGAAGAGGAGAAGGAGAAGGAAAGGGGGAAGGAGAAATGGTGGCAGAGGAGAAGGAAGGAAGGAAAGAAAAGGAGGAGGAAGAGGAGGAGAAATGGTGATGGAGGAAGGAAGAAGAAGAGAAGGAGAAGGAAAGGGGAAAGGAGAAATGGTGGCAGAAGAAGGAAGGAAGGAAGGAAGGAAAGGAGGGAGGAAGGAGTGGAGGAAAAAGAGGAGGAAAAATGGTGATGGAGGAAGAAGAAGGAAGAAGAGGAGAAGGAGAAGGAAAGGGGGAAGGAGAAATGGTGGCAGAGAAGAAGAAAGGAAGGAAGGAAAGGAGGAGGAAGAGGAGGAGAAATGGTGATGAAGGAAGAAGGAAGGGGAAGGAGAAATGGTGGCAGAGGAGAAGGAAGGAAGGAAAGAAAGAAAAGGAGGAGGAAGAGGAGGAGAAATGGTGATGGAGGAAGGAGGAAGAAGAGAAGGAGAAGGAAAGGGGGAAGGAGAAATGGTGGCAGAAGAAGGAAGGAAGGAAGGAGGAGGAGGAGGAGGGGATGAAGAGGACTACTCTGGAGTCCTTGGTGTTCTCTGAGCTGAGTTGTTTTCTTTCATAACCCAACTAGGTAACATCATCAGTGCGGAAGCGGGGGGAGTTTGTGGAGAGGAGGAGAAGTAGTAGTAGAGAGAGAGAGAGAAGGAAAAGAAGGAGGAGGAAGAGAAGGAGGAGTGATCTAGTGATATTCACCACTACCCTCACTACCATTATAGTAATGGAGTGGAGTTGAATTCGGAAAGCCCCTTCTTCTCCCGACACGCTGAGCCAACCTCTTTGCTCCTTTGTGTAGATTCTATGAATTGTGTTTCAACCAGGAGCAAATGTCAGGTTTGCAAGCTTCTCTCAAGAATGGAAGCTGCCTTTGCTCGCTCTTCCACCACCACCAGGCCCAGCTGCTGATGCCGGAAAAAAAATAAATAATAAAAGCGAGATTTCATTCACCGTGGAAAGGAATTGGAGGTTTTCGGTTCCGGATACGGTGGGGCCACCCAGCCGCCTCTTCTTTCGAATCCGAGACCTGCTTTGCTTTCAGGAAACTGCCGGGCTGAAACTCAAGGGTGGAAAGTGAGTCACCAGCCCAGCCAGGGCTTCGGTCTCGGTGAAATTCAACTTCTCTCAGCTCCCAGACTAGGCAGGATGGAGTTTGAGAAATTCAGCTTGGTTGGGGGGAAAAAGGCTCGCTGCTTCCCATTGCTTCTCTCCCAGATGTGACGGTCGCCTCGTTGGATCAGGTCAAGGGGCCCAGCTAGGACTTCCACTGGGGGTAAACCAGGGGCTCCTGGGGGGGCTCCCAAGCAAGAGATGGAGGCCTTGACGCCCCTCCTCCTACCGCTAGGAGGTCAGAGGGAATCTTCAAGGCCAGGGATACCCTCAAGGATGTGTCCTTCACAACTTCATCTGGTCTTCCTTCTGACCAGCGGTGGCTCTCTCTACGCCAGTGGCCATGAGTTCCATGGGCTGATTTTGCAGGGGAGAGAAGAATTGGGGTTCACCTTTGATTTGACAGCCAAGGAAGTTCACATTTCCAGGAATCTACACAAGTTGAGGGTGAGGCCCTGGGGGCTCTCGGAACTGGGTGGCTTTCTGGCAGATTGTTTCACTGCTAGCACAGAAGATGTTAGCTCGTTTGGGTAATGAGACCTTCTGGAAGAAAAGGAACCCAGCTCAGAGAGCATCAAGGACCCCGCAGTCTTCCTCCTCTTCCCTCCTCCTTCACCTCCACCACCTCATCTCTGCAAAAAAAAACCCACCCACCCTTCCAGTACTGATGACGTTACCTAGTTGGGTCATGAAACATCTGCTTAGGGAGCACCAAGGACCCCACAGTTGTTATTGTTGTTCTCCTTCTCCTTCTCCTCCACTTCCTCCTCCTCTTCTCCTCCTTTCTCCTCCTCCTCCTCCTCCTCCTCTTCTTTTTCCTCTTCTTCTCCTCCTCCTCCACCACCTCCTCCTCTTCTTTTCCTCCTTCTCCTCCTCCTCCTCTTCTTCTTCTTCTCTCCTCCTCCTCCTCACCTCTCCTCCTCTCCTCCACTTCATCTCCTCCTCCTTCTCTCCTCCTCCTCCTCTTCTTCTCCTCCTCCTCTTCTCTTCCTCCTCCTCCATCTCCTCCTCCTCCTCCACTTCGTCCTCCCTCCTTCCACTTCGTCCTCCTCCTCCTCTTCTCCTCCACCTCCTCCTCTTCCTCTTCTTTTTCTTCTTCTTCTCCTCCTCCTCCACCTCCTCCTCCTCCTCTTCCTCTTTTCTTCTTCTCCTCCTCCTCCCTCTTCTCCTCCTCCTCCTCCTCTTCTCCTCCTCCTCCTCCTCTTCTCTCTCCTCCTCCTCCTCTTCTCTTCCTCCTCCCTCCATCTCCTCCTCCTCCTCCTCCTCCTCTTCCACTTCGTCTTCCTCCTCCTCTTCTCCTCCACCACCTCCTCCTCTTCTTCTTCTTCTTTTTCTTCTCCTCCTCCTCCTCCTCCTCCTCCACCACCTCCTCCTCCTCTCTTCCTCTTCTTCTTCTTTTTCTTCTTCTTCTTCTCCTCCTCCTCCTCTTCTCCTCCTCCTCCTCCTCCTCCTCCTCCTCCTCCTCCTCCTCCTCCTCCTCCTCCTCTTCTCTTCCTCCTCTTCCTCCTCTTCTTCTTCTTCTCCTCCTCCTCCCTCTCCTCCTCCTCTCCCCTCCCTCTCATCTCTGCAAACCCCTCCTCCCTTCTAAGGCTGATGATGTTACTGAGTTGGGTCAGGAAACCTCTGCAAGAAAACATCTGCTTAGAGAGCCCCACGGACCCCCTCTTCCCCTTTCTTCTTCCTTCTCTCTCTTTCATATCCTTCTTCCCAGATAAACTTCCCCGCCAAACCCTTAATCATCCAACCTCTGGGCAATCTCTCTGCTTCCCTATTTATCTCCTGGAGCTGCCTCTTCTGGGTCAACAGCCAGCCATGCCCCAGTCATGTGCAATGGGGCAAGCTCTCTTCGGCTGTTCTTCTCTGTCCTCTCTCCTCCCACCTCTGGCTCTTCCTCTCCCTTAACTCTCCTCCCTTGGAAGCGCCTGTTTATTCTCGCTGTTCACTCTCTCAGAAAAATAAAGGACGGTGACATCTTTCCAGAGTCTGTTTTTCATGGTTAAGTTTATTTTTAACCATGCACAGTTGGGTTATTTATAGCGCACAGCGCTTTAGGTAGACTTTGAAACTTTTCCAGAAAGCACAATTCGGGGTAAACTCTGTTAAATGCAGCATTTTTCCCTCCCCCCTCCTCTCCCAGGATTTTGATGAGCTTGACTGGAGCAAACAAAAAAAAATCGCTTATTTACTCAAAGACGCCCCCATTTTTTTCTTTCTTGTATTTATTCAGGATGGGTGACCGTTGCATCCTTTGTGCAAAAGTTAAGAATCCACTTTATGGTCTTTTCAGATGAAAGGATGCTTAGAATTGCAACAGACTTTTTTAAAAAAATATATATATAAATTTGAGGGTGGGTGGTGGGCTGGCTGATTTTTTGGCTAGAAAGGACTGGCGCTTTATCGCGGAATTCAGGGGTGAACTGAAAACCCACCAAGAGGTGATCGAAAGGCAACTTAAGGGTGGTTAGTTTGCTAATATTGGGTATGGCTACTTTAATGAAAAGAAGGACCAGGTGAGACAGGATAGCAGTTTTCCAATATCTCAGGGGCTGCCCCAAAGAAGAGGGAGTCAAGCTATTCTCCAAAGCCCCTGAAGGCAGGAGAAGAAGCAATGGGTGGAAACTCATCCAGGAGAGAAGCAACTTAGAACTAAGGAGATACTTTCTGACAGTGAGGACAATTAACCAGTGGAACGGCTTGCCACTAGAAGTCGTGGGCGCTCCATCACTGGAGGCTTTTAAGAAGAGATCGGACAACCATTGTCTGAACTAGTTTAGGGCCTCCGGATTAAGCAGGGGGTTGGACTAGAAGACCTCCAAGGCCCTTCCAGCTCTGTTATCTTGTTATTCTGCAATTTTGCTGTTTCCTGTGGCTTAGAAGGCTGTGCAGGAAAACGAGACGCACATTGTGGGTGTGTGAAGGGTTTTGTTGTTGTTTTTTTCAGTTCGGGAGACGGAGTTTTAGTTTTCTTTTAAAACTCTAAACCCACAGGAAATGGTAGCCCCGAGATGACCCGGTTGGCCCTCAGCAGGGTGAGACCTGATTTTGAGTCCTTGCTTGGGAGACACCAAAGAAACTGTGGCATTGTGTCTAGACTGGTGAGCCAGGACCATGAAAAAGAAGACACTAGAAACCCGGAGACGGTGAGTTCTAGTCCTGTTTTAGGCATGAAAGCCGGCTGGGTGACTTTGAGCCAATCACCAGGAGACAGTGAGTTCTAGTCCCGCCTCAGGAACAAAAGCCAGTTTGGGCCAATCACCAGGAGACGGTGAGTTCTAGTTCCGCCTTAGGCATGAAAGCCGGCTAGGTGACTTTGGGGCCAGTCACCAGGAGACAGTGAGTTCTAGTCCTGCCTCAGGAACGAAAGCCAGCTGGGTGAGTTTGGGCCAATCACCAGGAGACAGTGAGTTCTAGTCCCACTTTAGGCATGAAAGCCGGCTAGGTGACTTTGGGCCAGTCACCAGGAGACAGTGAGTTCTAGTCCTGCCTCAGGAACGAAAGCCAGCTGGGTGAGTTTGGGCCAATCACAAGGAGACGGTGAGTTCTAGTTCCGCCTTAGGCATGAAAGCCAGCTGGGTGACTTTGAGCCAATCACCAGGAGACGGTGAGTTCTAGTCCCGCTTTAGGCATGAAAGCTGTCTGGGTGACTTTGGACCAATCACCAGGAGATGGTGAGTTCTAGTTCCGCCTTAGGCATGAAAGCCCGTCTGGGTGACTTTGGACCAATCACCAGGAGACGGCGAGTTCTAGTTCCGCCTTAGGCATGAAAGCCGTCTGGGTGACTTTGAACCAATCACCAGGAGACGGTGAGTTCTAGTCCCACCTTAAACATGAAAGCCGGCTGGGTAACTTTGGGCCAATCACAAGGAGACAGTGAGTTCTAGTCCCGCCTTAGGCATGAAAGTTGACTGGGTGACTTTTATTTGTTTGTTTGTTTAAACATGTTCAAGATAGCAGGTATAAGTATAAACATGGACATGAACACAGGAAATGAGTACAAATAAATGGGGACAGTAGGACAGGACAGTAGGCACGCTGGTGCCCCTTATGCACCTCCCCTTTACGGACCACTTAGGAATGGGGTGAGGTCCACAGTAGAAAGTTTAAGGTTGAAACTATGGGGTTTTGAGGATGTAACCACAGAGTCAGGTAGTGCATTCCAGGCACTGACCACTCTTGCTGAAGTCATATTTTCTGCAATCAAGTTCAGAGCTGTTTACTCTGAGTTTGTACCTATTGTTTGCTGTGTATTATTGTGGTTGAAGCTGAAGTAGTCATTGGCTGGTAGGACATTGTAGCAGATAATTTTGTGTACTACACTTCGGTCAGACCGTAGGCGGCGTAGTTCTAGGTTGTCCAATTTCAAGCCTGGTGGCATTAGGGATTTTGTATATTGTTATTTTGGGCCAATCACCAGGTGACGGTGAGATCTAATCCCGCCTCAGGAACGAAAGCCAGCTGAGTGACTTTCGGCCAGTCACTCCCTCTCCGCTCAACCAGGAGGAAGTTATGTTGGATATGTTCGCAATAAATAATAAAAATAAAAATAAAAATAAAAATAAAATAAAAATAAAAATAAAATAAAATAAAATAAAATAAAATAAAATAAAATAAAATAAAATAAAAATAAATAAAATAATAAAAATAAAAATAAAAATAAAAATAAAAATAAAAATAGGTAGATAGATAGATAGATAGATAGATAGATAGATAGATAGATAGATAGATGCATAGATAGATAAATATTACTCTGAATAAGAAAACGGCAGAGGTGTGTCCCTCAAATCACCAAAGGGTGATCTTGACTCAACCATCCACACCTGGAGAAAGTCCTACCCACAAACCTGGGATTCCTTCCCACACTTTGATCTGCGAAAGCTGGCTTCCTTGACCGGTTTTACCTGGTTCCTGACTTAATCTGTGTTTTTTTTTCTTCTTCTCTTTTCTGATTGGGTCAATACAACCTAACAAAACGGATTAGGTTGAGTCCTTGAATAACAGCAACGACGACGGCAACTAACCAAGATTAATGCTAGGATATTTAAATTTAGAAACCGTGTACAATGGGCCAGAATACACGGTGCTACTGGATTGGTTGGAGAGGGCGGGCCCCTGCATGAGGCAATCTGCACTGTGATTGGCTGCTGTGGGTCAGAAGGGGGCGTTTCCCTTTTTTCCCACCTTTTTCTGCTGTGTGCTCTGTATGCTGTTAAGATTTATCTCGACTGATTTACCTCAGGATGATTTACCTCAGGATGAGGAGTTACCTCAGGATGATTTACCTCAGGATGAGTTACCCCAAGACTATCTTGTCTGCTCTGCTGTATATATAAATGTTAAATATATATATTTATTGAAAACTACAAATTCGCGGTCAGTGTCTCTGACTTTATTTGGATACTTGGTGCGCAATTTCCCTGACAATTAACCTTGCCCAAGACTTATATTGTGCCTGCATCTTCTAAGCTTCACCCCAACATGGTTAAATGCATTGTGTGAACGTAGCCTGTATGTACAGTTAGCCCTCAACTTGCAACCATTTGTTTAATGACCGTTCAAAGATACAACAGGACTGAAAAACAGTGTTCGATGACCTTTTTTTCACACTTAAAAACCATTGGAGCATCGCCGCAGTCACGTCATTGAAATTCAGATACTTGGCAACTGACTCATAGTTATGACGGTCGCAGTGTCCCGGGGCCACATGATCCCCTTTTGCGTCCTTCTGACGAGCAAAGTCAGTAGGGAAGCCAGATTCATGTTACTAATTTAATAACTGCAGTAATTCTCTTAAGAACTGTAGCAAGAAAGGTCGTCAAATGGGGCAAAACTCGCTTAATAACTTCCTCGCTTAGCAACATAAATCTTGCACTCAGTTGGGGTTATAAGTCGAGGACCACCTGTACTTAAAGGCTTGTGCTACCTGTATAAAAAATAATAAAGGCGGGATAAATGAATAAATATATCAAGAAATGAACAGCCTATTTCTACAGGTTGTCAATCAGAATAGAACTGGAAGGGACCTTAGAGGTCTTCTAGTCCAACCCCTACTCAAACAGGAGATCCTATACCAGTGATGGCTAACCTTTTCCAGACCCAGTGCCCAAAAATGCATGCATGCATGCACAAGAATGCACGTGTGCGCACCGAACCTCCCAAAATGCAATGCATGCATGGCCCCTGTGCATATGCCCTGCCCCTGCATAGGTGTGCGTGACCCTCCTGCATTGCATGAATGGGCCCCCGCGTATGCCCCACACATGCGCAGCAGAGACCCGATGACCAGCTGGCTGGTGGGAGGTGCGCGCGCATGCGTGGCAAAACTGAACTGGGGCGTGGCTCGCATGCCCACCGAGAGGGTGCTGTGTGCCACCTGTGACACGCGTGCCATAGGTTCGCCATCACGGCCCTATACTATCTCAGACAAGTGGCTGTCCAATCTCTTCTTAAAAACCTCCAGTGATGGAGCACCCACAACTTCTGGTGGCAAGCAGTTCACTGGTTAATTGTCCTCCCTGTTAGGAAGTTCCTCCTTAATTCCAGGTTGCTTCTCTCCTTGATTAGTTTCCATCCGTTGCTTCTTCTCCTGCCTTCAGGGGCTTTGGAGAATAGCTTGACTCCCTCTTCTTTGACTCTTCTACTGGAAGACTGCTATCATGTCGCCCCGTGGTCCATCTTTTCTCTAGACTGGCCAAACCCAAATCCTGCAATCGTTCTTCGTATGTTTCAGTCTCCGGGCCTTTAATAATCTTAGTTTCTCTTCTCTGCACTTTTTCCGAAGTCTCAACCTCTTTTATGTAGAGTGATATCCTAAACTGGATGGAATAATCCAGGTGTGTGGCCTTACTTAGGCTGTAGAAAGCGGTACTAATCCTTCATGTGATTTTTTGATTCTATGCCTCTGTTTATGCAACCGTAAATATTATGGTTTTAGCTTTTTTGGGCTGCCGCCACACACGGCTGACTCATGTTTAATTGATCGTCCACTAGGACTCCAAGGCAGTGGTGGGTTCCAACTGGCGTTACTACTGGTTCTCTTCACGTACGCGCTTTGCACATGATCACCACGTGCCTGCTCGCTTCACTCGCACGCGTGCCAAACTTGCACTTTGTGCAAGTGTGTTAGGTTTCTGGCCAGCTGAGGTGCGGCAATCCACTCTGCCGCGCCTATCAGCTGGGCTAAAACCCAAGAAATAAAGGTAGGAATAAAGCACGGGCGGGCGGAAGGGCCCAATTCCCAGTCACAGAGAACTGATTCAGTGACGTCACATCATCACCGCTACCGGCTTGGCTGAACCGGGCTGAACCGGGAGCAACCCACCACTGCTCTAAGGACCCCTCCAACAGTTCCTGTTTTCGAGCCAATATTTTGCCTAATCTGTATTTGTTCCTTTTGTTTTTCCCTGCCCAGGTGTACAAATTTGCTTTTCTCCACCTTAAATTTCAGTTTCTTGGATAGGGCCAGTGGTGGTATTCAGCCGGTCGTGGTGACTGCAGGTGGGCCTGTCCCCCTGCCCCAGCGTAATGCCGTCCTATTCAGCCACATTTTCGAGGCTGGGCGCATGCGTGGAAGGTGTACGTGTGAGCGAAGTGCATGCGCGGAAGTGTTCACGGCATAAAATGAGCGTGCAAGGGCGCTGCGAACCAGTGGTAAGAATATATGGAACCCATTGCTGGATAGAGTTTTTCATTCTGGTTTTTCATTCTGCTTTCAACCCTCCTCATTTAAATGTTTTAGCTTTGAGGACCAACTTATTAATTTGCTGCTTAAGCAAAAGTAAATCTGGAACTTTTTTATATGCCGAGTGGCTTTTTAGCCTCAGCTGAAAAGCTTCTTAATCGCGGTGAGCCACCGTTCCATTGAGGTCTTCACACATGTTCCTCCTGAGTCATCAAGTGAGGAGACGGCGAGTGACGAAGGTGGATGTGTGAAAGCGTACTAAGATTATTATTGTTAAAGTTCTGGAGGAAAAAAAAATATATATCTAGGCCATCGGAATACGATTTGAGGTCTTTTTGTGGCAATAAATCTCATGAAAATACAGGAAGTCCTTTATGTATGACTACAATGGAGCCCAAAGTTTATGTTGCTATGTGAGACATTTGTTCGCTTCCCCATTTTGCGAACCTAATACCCACTCTCGAATTGGACTTTTTAGTCACACTTGATTCATGATGGTGAACCTATGGCACTCATGCCACAGGCGGCATGTGGAGCCATGTCGCCTGGCATGCCAGCTCTGCTCCGGTGCGCATGCAGTGGAGTATCTGGAGGCTGGGGACAGCAAAAAAGTCACTTCCTGTCCAAACCAGGCCTCTGAGGGAGTGGGGAAGGCTGTTTCGCCCTCCCCAGATGCACAGAGAGGATTTGGAACCAGGTGAGAAAGAAAAACGGGCCTACTGGGCCATCGTGTGCTAGGAGCGGGAGGAAGGGGGGTCGCATGCGCAGGGCGAGATGCATAGAATTAGGGGTGTGGGAACCTCCCCCGCCCCCCCCCTTCCTGGCACGCAATGGCAAAAAGGTTAGCCATCACTGCATTAGATGCTGTTTTAGGATCTCATTCCATAGCACGATACCCTAGCCTCTTGAGACTGAAGGATGCCAATGATTATTAAGTGAATCACTGCCGCTGTTGGTCGCACATTTGTTAAGCGAATCAGGCTTCCCCATTGACTTGGCTCGTCAGAAGGCCTCAAAAGGGGGATCACATGACCCCAAGACACTGCAACCGTCATAATTACGAGACAGTTACCAAACATCTGGACTTTGATCATGTGACCGTGGGGATGCTGCAACGGTCGTTAAGTGTGAAAATTGGCCATAAGTCCCTTTTTCCCCAGTGCCGTTATAACTTTGAATAGTCACTAAATGAACTGTTGTAAGGGACTTCCCCTACAATTTTCCTCTTTGCACTTTTAAGATAGTCGAGAAAACTCCAAATTTCTGATGGGAAAATTCAGTGTTCCAAATTCTTGCGATACATTTTGATCCATGCCAATGGATCTTCGGGTGGCATTACAGGTAGTTCTTGACTTATGACCAAAAAAGTTGGCCCCCAAATTTTCATTGCTAAGCAAGACAGTTGTTAATTGAGTTTTGCCACCTTTTACGACCTTTCCTGCTGCAGTCGTTAAGTGAATCACTGTCATCATTAACTTAACAGGGCAGTTACGTGAATCTGGCTGTGTCCCCAACTTACATGTATTCATTTAGCGACTGTTTGAAGTTACAACACACTGAAAAAAGTGACTTATGACTGTTTTTCACACTTACAACAATTGCAGCGTCCTCACAGTCACATGATCAAAAAATTCAGCAGCTGACTCATATTTATGACGGTTGCAGTGTCCCAGGGTCAGGTAATCCTCTTTTGTGACAAGCGAAGTCAATGGGGAAGCCAGATTCGCTTAACAACCATGTTACTAACTTAACAACTTAACAACGAGCCTGGTTTAGCTCTGCAGACTAAAGCACTGTAATTAACATCCAGCTGTCTGCAATTACACCAGTTCGAATCTCGCCAGGCTCAAGGTTGATTCAGCCTCCCATCCTTTCTAAGGTAGGTAAATTGAGGACCCAGTTTGTGGGGGCAATAAGCTGACTTTGTATAAAATATACAAAAGTATGAAGGCTCTTGCTTAACGCATTGTAAACCGCCCTGAGTCTCCGGAGAAGGGCAGCATATAAATCAAATTTTTAAAAAACTGCAGTGATTCATTTAACAACTGCGGGGGGGGGGAAGGTTGTAGAATGGGGCAAAATTCACTGAACCGCTCTCTCACTTAGCAGCAGAAATGTTGGGCTCAATGGTTGTCATACATCGAGGACTATCGTAACTAAGGATCTGTCTCTCCAACATCATTGCTGAGAAAAGCTCCAGAATGACTCACGGGAGAACAATATGGAAGCAGTCCCAACTACGCAACGGCAGCCAACATTGTCTTATCTAGAGCAAGTCTTTCTAAATAAATTTATCTCGCTCGATCGGATCATTTCCTTGGTAATTTGTGGGAATAAATGGGGACTAGCCTCATAGCGATTGTAGCAAAGTGAGTCAGGAAATATTCCCTGATAGTTAACCGAAGGCCGGCTAGATGGCAGGACAAACTTCGGTCAAGGCCAAAGTTGGCTTTGAAATCATGTTCGAACATTTCCTGGGACCTGGTTTGACAACCACAACAAATTTTTTATTTTTATTTTTTGCAAGAACACTGGATTGCAAACTTCAGTTGAGCCATTGATGTGGTGTAACACAATACAAAACGTGTGTCGTTTTAGACTGGGTCAAGATAAATGACAGGGTTTAAACTGTAGAAAATCATGTCAGGCGCGAAACATCAAGTCCACAATTGAAGGTTCAATTAAACTGATTTATGGCTAAAACGCACTCTCCTTCCTTCCTTCCTTCCTTCCTTCCTTCCTTCCTTCCTTCCTTCCTTGCTTCCTTCCTTCCCTCTCTCCCTCCCTCTCTCCCCCTCCATCTTTTCCTTCCTGCCTTCCTGCCTTCCTATTCTCTTCTTCCTTCCTTCTCCCTCTCCTCCTTTCTCCCTCCCTCCCTTCTCTGACTTCACCTTCCTTCCTCCCTCTTTTCCTTCTTCCTTCCTCTCCCTCCTTCCATCTTTTCCTTCCTGCCTTTCTATTCTATCCTTCTTCCTCCCTTCTTTCTTCCTTTTTCCTCCTTCCTTTCTTCTTCCTTCCTTCCTTACCCCCTCCCCTCCCTCTTTTTCCTTCCTGTCTTCCTGTCTTCCTGTCTTCCTGCCTTTCTATTCTCTTCTTCCTTCCTTCCCTTCCTTCTCCTTCTCCCTCTCCTTATACTTTCTCCCTCCCTTCTGTCTCTGACTTCAGCTTCCTTCCTCCCTCTTTTCCTTCCTTCCTTCCTCCCCCACCCTCCTTCCATCTTTTCCTTCCTGCCATTCTATTCTATTCTATTCTATTCTATTCTAGCCTTTCTTTCTCCCTTCCTTCCTTCCTTCCTTCCTTCCTTCCTTCCTTCCTCCCCCACCCTCCTTCCATCTTTTCCTTCCTGCCTTTCTATTCTATTCTATTCTATTCTATTCTATTCTATTCTATTCTATTCTATTCTATTCTATTCTATTCTATTCTAGCCTTTCTTTCTCTCCTCCTTCCTTCCTTCCTCCCTCCCTCCCTCCCCATCTTGTCAGGTGCGAAAAACCAAGTTCACACATGAAGGCACAATTAAACTGATTTATTGCTAATGCACAGGAATCTTTTCAATTAACAGCCAGCACCTGCTAAGAGTTAGATAAGGGTCAATGTCACTCAATGACACTCAAGTCTGTCATCTGAACCTCCATAACTGTCTGATTTGGCTCTGCAACCCAACGGGACAGGCAGAGACTTCAGAGGATCATTAGAACGGCAGAAAAAACCATGGCTACCAACCTGCCTTCCATGGAGGACCTGCATACTGCACACGTCAAAAAGAGGGCTGGGAAAATATCTACGGACCCCTCGCATCCTGGACATAAACTGTTTCAACTCCTACCCTCAAAATGACACTATAGAGCACTGCACACCAGAACAACTAGACACAAGAACAATTTTTTCCCGAACGCCATCACTCTGCTAAAGAAATAATTCCCTCAACACTGTCAAACTATTCACTAAGTCTGCACTACTATTAATCTTCTCATCGTTCCCACCACCCATCTCCTCCCATTTATGACAGCATAACTGTAATTTTGCTGCTTGTATAGTTACAATTTATATTGCTATTGTTTCCTGGATTGCTTATTTGTACCCTATGACTATCATTAAGTGTTGTAACTTATGATTCTTGACAAACTTTTCTTTTTATGTACACCGAGAGCGTAGGCACCAAGACAAATTCCTTGTGTGTCCAATCACACTTGGCCAATAAAGAATTCTATTCTATTCTATTCAATGGTGGTTGGAGTTAGTCCGCTTGTGGCTATGTAGAGATTCTAGGCTGATTCGTCTCTTGCCTCCACCCCCAGGTTCTGTGACTGCTTCTCCTAGAATGATGTTCTGACATAATCATTTTGATTGCCCTTCAGTCACCTATAGATCTACTTTCCAGGGCCTCAGTTCTTGGTTTATAATTAATTCAGGGAAGAGTACTGTTGGCTTTTATTGATCATCTTGGCATTTGACCTCCCTCCCTAGCAAGACCATCAGTGCTAGCAGGAAGTGGGAAAGCTTGTTTATATAGAAGCAAGTTGAGAGAAAACCCAACTTAAGGAGTCTGGGTGGAGCAGTGGACGAAAGCACTGTTAAATAGCACTTAGCTGCCTGCAATTACTGCGAGTTCGAATCTCACCAGGCTCAAGGTTGACTCAGCCTTCCATCCTTCCGAGGGAGGTAAAATGAGGACCCGGATTGTGGGGGCAATAAGATGACTTTGTATAAAAAAGAACACTGCTTGGGGGGGGGGCCGAAAGCCCTACTAAGCAGGTATATACAAAAGTACGAAGGCTATTGCTTAAAGCATTGTAAGCCACCCTGAGTCTCCGGAGAAGGGCGGCATATAAATCGAACCAATAAATAAATAAATAACTCCCTTCTACCATTGACGTTACCTAGTTGGGTCATGAAACATCTGTAAGAAAACAATGAAGCTCGGAGACCACACAGTCATTCTCCTTCTCCTCCTCCTCATCCCCCCCGCCCACTCCCTTCTAGCACTGATGATGCTATGGAAGAAAACAACCCAGCTCAGAGAGCACTCAGGATCCCAGAGTTCGACCCTGAGCTACAAATAATCTCCTTTATAAGAGCAAGAGCGCTGTCTCCTCATTTCCCGCCCCCCCCCATTTGAATCCTCCCAGCCTGCCATTCCACTGCAGTCTCTGGTGCCCGGTGAGCTCCCTCTAATCTTGCAACTGGGTCAGTGGCTCAAGGGAGTGGAATGGCCGGAATGTGGCTGCAGGAGGCGTCCAGAGGGAAGGGCTCCTTTCACAAGCGGCCGGCGTGCAAAGTGGCCGAGCAAACATTGGCCACATCCTGACCTTCCTTCTGTGGGATACCGGAAAGAGGAAGGAAGGGCGCAAACAATCATTAAAGAAAAGATCAGATGCCTTGGTTCAGGCAGCCGAAGCACAGGAGGCAGCGGGGCTGGGGGCTGAGGCCGCAGGTGGGGCTGCTGTCCTGGTGACAGGCAGAGTCCTCGGAGGCCTCCGAGAAGGGCCTTGGGGCAACGCTGGCTCGGATTATGGATGCCGAGGAAACCCAGGCCTCTGCGAAAGGATTACCTGGATGGATTTTGCATTTGGGAAAGATGGAATGCTAGGCAGCATAAGAAAGAAAGAAAACGCCTCTTTTATTTAGTCGAAAATTTGGAAGGAAACATTTTTAGGAGGAAGGGACGAATGGGGAGGGGAGGGGAGAAGGAGTGAGGAAGGGACGAGGAAAGGAAAGAGAAAGAGAAAGAAAGAGAAAGACAAGAAAGAGAGAGAGAGAGAGAAAGAAAGAAAGAAAGAAAGAAAGAAAGAAAGAAAGAAAGAAAGAAAGAAAGAGAGAAAGAAAGAAAGAAAGAGAGAGAGAAAGAAAGAAAGAAAGAAAGAAAGAAAAGAAAAAGAAAGGAGGTAGGGAGGGAGAGAAGAAGAAGATATGGAGAAATGAGAAGGAGGAAAGGAAGAAAAGAGCAAGGGAGGAAAGAAGGAAAGAAATAGAAGAAAGAGAGAGGAAGGAAGGAGAGAGAGAGAGAGAAGAAAGAAAGAAAGAAAAAAAGAAAGAAAGAAAGGAGGGGAGAGAGGGAGAAAAGAAGATTTGGAGAAATGAAAAGAAGGGAAGAAGGAAAAGAGAGAGCAAAGGAGGAAGGAAGGAAGGAAGAAAGAAAGAAAGAAAAAAAGAAAGAAAGAAAGAAAAAATAGAGTGAGAGAGGAAAAGAAGAAGATATGGAGAATTGAGAAGGAGGGAAGGAGGAAAGAGAGCAAAGGAGGGAGGGAGGGAGGAAGGAAGGAAGGAAGGAAAAAAGAAAGAAAGAAAGAAAGAAAAGAAAGAAAGAAAAAGAAAGAAAGAAAGAAAGAAAGAAAGAAAGAAAGAAAGAAAGAAAGAAAGAAAGAAAGAAAGAAAGAAAGAGACAGCCCTCATTTTAGGCAGACTTCCTCCCAACCTCAGCTTGCCCCCAAGCAGTATCTAAAATGCAACGTGGACCGAACTCAAAGAGAGTCCCACTTCTGTAAAAACATGACCAGGATTCCCTAGGAAAGCCAGAGACAAAACGCCTTCATTTTTGCATCTTCTTAGTTCCTGCGGAGGAGCTGAGGCAGTCTGTTGCAAAACCTTGTGGCGAAACCAACTCAGAAACTCCTACGAGGGGGAACCGGTGGCTGATTTGCTTCTTCCTAAGAGGGAACTCAAGTTCAGAGTCATCAATTACAGAAACTCTCTCTCTCTCTCTTTTTTTTTTTACAGGAAGAGAAAAAGTCTTCAGTTCCTCCAAGAGGCAGAGCCAGACACGCCAGGGGAAAAAATAAACACTTCGAAGGAGAGATTCTAGGAATAACTGGCTGAGATGAATACTGGATCTTCTAGGACAGGGGTCTCCAACCTTGGCAACTTTAAGACTTGCCCAGATCTTCTAGGACAGGGGTCTCCAACCTTGGCAACTTTAAGACTTGTGGACTTCAACTCCCAGATCTTCTAGGACAGGGGTCTCCAACCTTGGCAACTTTAAGACTTATGGACTTCAACTCCCAGATCTTCTAGGGACAGGGGTCTCCAAACTTGGCAACTTTAAGACTTGTGGACTTCAACTCCCAGATCTTCTAGGATAGGGATCTCCAACCTTGGCAACTTTAAGACTTGCCCCAGATCTTCTAGGACAGGAGTCTCCAACCTTGGCAACTTTAAGACTATTGGACTTCCCAGATCTTCTAGATCTGCCCAGATCTTCTAGGACAGGGGGTCCTAGAAGATCTTCTAGGACAGGGTCTCCAACCTTGGCAAATGTAAGACTTGCCCAGATCTTCTAGGACAGGGGTCTCCAACCTTGGCAACTTTAAGACTTGTGGACTTCAACTCCCAGATCTTCTAGGACAGGAGTCTCCAACCTTGGCAACTTTAAGACTTGCCCAGATTTTTCTAGGACAGGGGTCTCCAACCTTGGCAACTTTAAGACTTGTGGACTTCCCAGATCTTCTAGATCTGCCCAGATCTTCTAGGACAGGGGTCCTAGAAGATCTTCTAGGATAGGGGTCTCCAACCTTGGCAACTTTAAGACTTGTGGACTTCAACTCCAGAGTTCCTCAGTCAGCTAGGAACTAGGACAGGGGTGGGGAACAATTTCTTCTTAAAAACCTCCAGCAATGGAGCAACCACAACTTCTGGTGGCAAGCTGTTCTACTAATTGATTATCCTGTTAGGAAGGTTCTCCTTAATTCCAGGTTGCTTCTCTCCTTGATGAGTTTCCATCCATTGCTTCTTCTCCTGCCCTCAGGTGCTTTGGAGAATAGCTTGACACCCCCTCTTCTTTGGGGCAGCTCTTCAAATACTGGAAGACTGCTATCATGCCCTCCCTGGTCCTTCTTTTCTGTAGACTGGCCATACTCAGTTCCTCCAAATTTTAATCTCCAGGCCTTTTTAATCCAGTGGTGAAATTCAAAAATTTCCCTAGCGGTTCTGTGGGCGTGGCTTGGTGCCATGTGACTGGGTGGGCGTGGCTTGGTGGTCATGTGATCGGGAAAGCCAACCATCACGCTTTACATAAAAATAACACAAAAGCTACACAACCGACTCACACACAATGCCAAAGCAGCCGGACTTCACACAAAAATGGCCCCTGCAACAAGCAGGAACCTCACAGAGTCACAGAGATCTCAAAAACAAACTGTCACACTTTACACAAAAATACCAGTTCGGGCAATAGGTAGTATGAAAAAAAAAAGCTTTAAAAAGTAAAAAAAAAATGAACACGCGGCACAGCTGATTGTCACAGCTGATCGTTGAAACTTTTTTACTTTTTTAAGCATTGCTTTTACTACCTATTCGCCTGAACCGATAGTAAAAAAATTGCTAGAAAAAAGTTTTAAAAAAGTTCAGACGATCAGCTGTGCCACACGATCATCGCCGAAATTTTAAAAAAAATTTTTTTTTTTTTTACTTTTTAAAGCATTTTTTTACTACCGGTTCGAGCGAATCGCCCCGAACCGGTAGCATTTCACCTCTGTTTTAATCATCTTAGTTGTTCTTCTCTGCACTTTTTCCAAAGTCTCAACATCTTTTTTTTGTAGTGTGGTGACCAAAATTGGTTGCGGTATTCCAGGTGTGGCCTCATTAAGGCCTTATAAATACTTCCCTTGATTTTGATTCTGTGTTTCTGTTTATACAACTATGGGTTATGTTAGGCTGTCACCACACACGGCTGGCTCATATTTAAGTGATTGTCCATGAGGACTCCAAGGTCCCTCGAACTCCAAGAATGTCAGTTCCTGAACTCGCTTTTGACACTTGGTTTGCTTACAATCTCAAGCGATGAATCAGATGTCGAGGTAAACTGTGTTGAGGGACAGCTCTGTATCTGGAGTGAGACCAGTTCTCTGCTCAGGCGCGGAATCGATAGCTGTCGTAATCCTTGCAGTTATGAAGATGATCCACCCAGCTTTTCAGATGGAGGCCAAGTCATTATGAAGAGCAACTCTACTGGAGCAGGAGAGGTGGAGGACATGGACCTGGCCACCACCTGCTGCTTAGTTCCGGCAATGTGCCTCCATCTCAGCAGAAGTCAAAGTTCTCGGTTCCTTCATCTCCAGCTAAGTTCTTGAGATGATTTCAGTTAACTATGAGAGGGATTTTGGAGTCTGAGTGGACAACACTCAGCTGTGTGCGGCGGCAGTCAAAAAAGCCAACGCAACCCTAAACTGCACTAACAGAGGGATTTAATCAAGATCAAGGGAGGTACTAATACCACTCTATAAAGCCTTAGTAAGGCCACACCTAGAGTACTGCATCCAGTTTTGGTCACCACACCATAAAAAAGAAGTTGAGACTCTAGAGAAGAGCAACCAGGATGATGTGGGGACTGGAGGCTAAAACAGACGATGAAACGGTTGCAGGAACTGGGCCTGGCTAGTCTAGTGACGAGAAGGACCAGGGGAGACAGGAGAGCATCTTCCAGTATTTTGAGGGGCTGCCCCAGAGAGGAGGGAAGGGGATCAAGCTATTCTCCAAGACACCTGAAGGCCAGACAAGGAACAATGGATGGAAACTGATCCAGGAGAGATTCAACCTGGAAATAAGGAGAAATTTTCTGACAGTGAGAACAATCAACTCATGGAACAGAAATTGTCTTCGGAAGTTGTGGGAGCTTCATCTCTGGAAGCTTTCCAAGAAGAGACTGGACTGCCATCTGTCAGAAATGGTCTAGGGTCTCTTACTTATGTGGGGGGGTTGGACTAGATCCCAACCTACAAGCTCTCTTTCAACTCTGTTAATCTAATCTAATGTTTCTCAATTTTGGCAATTTGAAGGTGGTGGACTTCATCTCCCAGAATTCTTCAACTTTGACTTCAACTACCAGGGTTGAAGTCAAAATTGAAGAATTCTGGGAGTTGAAGTCCCCACATCTTCAAGCTGCCAAGATTGAGAACCACTGCCTCAGAGGTTCCAACCTTTCTCACCCCTGGGAATGTATTGAGTGGGATAGGCCTTCTGAGGCCCCATGGACCTCCTTGGAGTAAGATGTGAGCAAGGAAGGAGAAGGAACAGCCAACTTCAGGCTGGAAGAAATTTCCACCTCCTTGGGGATGGGTGACTGAGAATATCCTGTTCAGATCAGAAGAAGATCCTCCATCTGATTTGCATCGCTACTACAGACTTACTGACTTACTCCACCCTATGTTCTTAATGGGCCGCACCCATCTGGAATTAAATCCCTCGTGAGCTGGGATTTCCCACTTCCCACCCAGTCTCTAAAGCCCTGGCTGAGGTCTTCTCCAAGACTTCCTTTCATTATTTCTGAGTTCCTCCTAGTACAAAACTTTTGAGAAGTTTCAGAGGAAGTTTCAGAAGTTCCTAGTCAGAGTGACAGCCGGAAGAGTAAATGCAAGAAAAAAGCAGAAGTTTTGTAAAACGCCTGTTTCCATTCCACTCATACCCTCCTTAATGATATTGTTATCATAGTTCAACCCTCCTACACAGTATAGTTGAGATTATCAATTTTAATAGCTGTCCTTGAGTAACAGCACCTTAATTACACCAGGGAACTGAAGTTAGGATAGATGGTATCTAAAGGCTTTCCGGATACGGATTGATGGGCTCCGTGAGCATGTTTTGTTATCAGCCTCATGTTGCAATTAACACTTAGGGAGTGCGTATGTATGTGTGTGTTTCTCTTGGATTTCTGGGATAATAAAGACATTACTGGCTAAATCAACTACAAGTTAAACATAAGGTGTAGCAAGTTGCAAAGGAAAGGGAGGACTGTATTTATGCAACTTGAAATTGCATTCTGCAGCTGGTTGCTTGGTTTAGATGGAAGAGTGGAGGATACTGAGAAATAAAAGACGCTTGGGATTAGAAGGACACAACCTGAGATTTTGTTGGCATGGATATTTGTGACATAATGTGGCCTAGTGGTTAAGGCACCACTAGAAAGGAGGAGAAACCGTGAGTTCTGGTCCCACCTTAGACACAAAAGCCAGTTGGGTAACTTTCGGCCAATCACCAGGAGACGGTGAGTTCTAGTTTTAGGCACGAAACCAGCTGAGTGATTTCGGGAAAATCACCAAGAGGGGTGGGAGTTCTAGTCCCACTTTAGGCATGAAAGGTGGCTGGATGACTTTGGGGCCAATCACCAGGAGGCTAGGAGTTCTAGTTCTCCCTTAGGCATGAAAGATGGCTGGGTGACTTTTGGCCAATCACCAGGAGG
>JAWJVD010000193.1:73118-156110 GCA_038048745.1 Coluber constrictor foxii
CTTTTCCAGAAAGCACAATTTGGGGGTAAACTCTGTTAAATGCAGCATTTTTTCCCTCCCCACTCCTCTCCCAGGATTTTGATGAGCTTGACTGGAGCAAACAAAAAAAAATCGCTTATTTACTCAAAGACGCCCCGATTTTTTCTTTCTTGTATTTATTCAGGATGGGTGACCGTTGCATCCTTTGTGCAAAAGTTAAGAATCCACTTTATGGTCTTTTCAGATGAAAGGATGCTTAGAATTGCAACAGGACTTTTTAAAAAAATATATATAAATTTGAGGGTGGGTGGGTGGGCTGGCTGATTTTTTGGCTAGAGAGGACTGGCGCTTTATCGCGGAATTCAGGGGTGAACTGAAAACCCACCAAGAGGTGATCGAAAGGCAATTTAAGGGTGGTTAGTTTGCTAATATTGGGTATGGCTAGTTTAATGAAAAGAAGGACCAGGGGAGACAGGATAGCAGTCTTCCAGTATCTCAGGGGCTGCCCCAAAGAAGAGGGAGTCAAGCTATTCTCCAAAGCCCCTGAAGGCAGGACAAGAAGCAACGAGTGGAAACTCATCCAGGAGAGAAGCCACCTGGAAAGAAGGAGATACTTTCTGACAGTGAGGTCAATTAACCAGTGGAACGACTTGCCACTAGAAGTCATGGGTGCTCCATCACTGGAGGCTTTTAAGAAGAGATCGGACAACCATTTGTCTGAACTGGTTTAGGGCCTCCGGATTAAGCAGGGGGTTGGACTAGAAGACCTCCAAGGCCCCTTCCAGCTCTGTTATCTTGTTATTCTGCAGTTCTGCTGTTTCCTGTGGCTTAGAAGGCTGTGCAGGAAAACGAGACGCACATTGTGGGTGTGTGAAGGGTTTTGTTGTTGTTGTTTTTCAATTCGGGAGACGGAGTTTTAGTTTTCTTTTTAAAACTCTAAACCCACAGGAAATTGTAGCCCCGAGATGACCTGGTTGGTCCTCAGCAGGGTGAGACCTGATTTTGAGTCCTTGCTTGGGAGACACCAAAGAAACTGTGGCATTGTTGTCTAGACTGGTGAGCCAGGACCATGAAAAAGAAGACACTAGAAACCCGGAGACGGTGAGTTCTAGTCCCGCCTCAGGAACAAAAGCCAGCTGGGTGAGTTTGGGCCAATCACCAGGAGACAGTGAGTTCTAGTCCCACCTTAAACATGAAAGCTGGCTGGGTGACTTTGAACCAATCACCAGGAGACGGTGAGTTCTAGTCTCGCCTTAGGCATGAAAGCCTGCTGGTTGACTTTGAGCAATCACCAGGAGACTGGGAGTTCTAGTCCCCCCTCAGGAACGAAAGCCAGCTGGGTGAGTTTGAACCAATCACCAGGAGACGGTGAGTTCTAGTCCTGCCTCAGGAACGAAACCCAGCTGGGTAGCTTTGAGGCAATCACCAGGAGACAGTGAGTTCTAGTCCCACCTTAAACATGAAAACCGGCTGGGTGACTCTGAACCAATCACCAGGAGACGGTGAGTTCTAGTCCCGCCTCAGGAACGAAAAGCCAGCTGGGTGAGTTTGGGCCAATCACCAGGAGACAGTGAGTTCTAGTCCCACCTTAAACATGAAAGCTGGCTGGGGTGACTTTGAACCAATCACCAGGAGACGGTGAGTTCTAGTCTCGCCTTAGGCATGAAAGCCTGCTGGTTGACTTTGAGCCAATCACCAGGAGACTGGGAGTTCTAGTCCCCCCTCAGGAACGAAAGCCAGCTGGGTGAGTTTGAACCAATCACCAGGAGACGGTGAGTTCTAGTCCTGCCTCAGGAACGAAACCCAGCTGGGTAGCTTTGAGGCAATCACCAGGAGACAGTGAGTTCTAGTCCCACCTTAAACATGAAAACCGGCTGGGTGACTCTGAACCAATCACCAGGAGACGGTGAGTTCTAGTCCCCGCCTCAGGAACGAAAGCCAGCTGGGTGAGTTTGGGCCAATCACCAGGAGACAGTGAGTTCTAGTCCCACCTTAAACATGAAAGCTGGCTGGGTGACTTTGAACCAATCACCAGGAGACGGTGAGTTCTAGTCCCGCCTTAGGCATGAAAGTTGACTGGGTGACTTTTATTTGTTTGTTTGTTTGTTTGTTTGAACATGTTCAAGATAGCAGGTATAAGTATAAACATGGACATGAACACAGGAAATGAATACAAATAAATGGGGACAGTAGGACAGGGACGGTAGGCATGCTGGTGCCCTTATACACCTCCCCTTTACGGACCACTTAGGAATGGGGGTGAGGTCCACAGTAGAAAGTTTAAGGTTGAAGCTATGGGGTTTTGAGGATGTAACCACAGAGTCAGGTAGTGCATTCCAGGCACTGGACCACTCTTGCTGAAGTCATATTTTCTGCAATCAAGTTCGGAGCTGTTTACTCTGAGTTTGTACCTATTGTTTGCCTGCGTATTATTGTGGTTGCAGCTGAAGTAGTCATTTCTGGTAGGACATTGTAGCAGATAATTTTGTGTACTACACTTCGGTCAGACCGTAGGCGGCGTAGTTCTAGGTTGTCCAATTTCAAGCCTGGTGGCATTAGGGATTTTGTATATTGTTATTTTGGGCCAATCACCAGGTGACGGTGAGATCTAATCCCGCCTCAGGAACGAAAGCCAGCTGAGTGACTTTGGGCCAGTCACTCCCCGCTCCGCTCAACCACCTCACAGGGTTGTGATTAGGAGGAGGAAGTTATGTTGGATATGTTCGCAATAAATAAAAATAAAAATAATAATAAAAATAAATAATAAAAATAAAAATAGATAGATAGATGCATAGATAGATAAATATTACTCTGAATAAGAAAAACGGGCAGAGGTGTGTCCCTCAAATCACCAAAGGGTGATCTTGACTCAACCATCCACACCTGGAGAAAGTCCTACCCACAAAACCTGGGATTCCTTCCCACACTTTGATCTGCGAAAGCTGGCTTCCTTGACCGGTTTTACCTGGTTCCTGACTTAATCTGTGTTTTTTTTTCTTCTTCTCTTTTTTGATTGGGTCAATACAACCTAACAAAACGGATTAGGTTGAGTCCTTGAATAACAGCAACGACGACGGCAACTAACCAAGATTAATGCTAGGATATTTAAATTTAGAAACCGTGTACAATGGGCCAGAATACACGGTGCTACTGGATTGGTTGGAGAGGGCGGGCTCATGCATGAGGCAATCTGCGCTGTGATTGGCTGCTGTGGGTCAGAAGGGGGGCGTTTCCCTTTTTTCCCACCTTTTTCTGCTGTGTGCTCTGTATGCTGTTAAGATTTATCTCGACTGATTTACCTCAGGATGATTTACCTCAGGATGAGGAATTACTCAGATTGATTTACCTCAGGATGAGGAGTTACCTCAGGATGATTTACCTCAGGATGAGTTACCTCAAGACTATCTTGTCTGCTCTGCTGTATATATAAATGTTAAATATATATTTATTGAAAACTACAAATTCGCGTCAGTGTCCTCTGACTTTATTTGGATACTTGGTGCGCAATTTCCCTGACAATTAACCTTGCCCAAGACTTACATTGGTGCCTGCATCTTCTAAACTTCTCCCCAACGTGGTTAAATGCATTGTGTGAACGTAGCCTGTATGTACAGTTAGCCCTCAACTTGCAACCATTTGTTTAGTGACCGTTCAAAGATACAACGGGACTGAAAACAGTGTTCGATGACCTTTTTTCATACTTAAAAACCATTGGAGCATCGCCGCAGTCACGTCATTGAAATTCAGATACTTGGCAACTGACTCATAGTTATGACGGTCGCAGTGTCCCGGGGCCACGTGATCCCCTTTTGCGACCTTCTGACGAGCAAAGTCAATAGGGAAGCCAGATTCATGTTTACTAATTTAATAACTGCAGTAATTCTCTTAAGAACTGTAGCAAGAAAGGTCATCAAATGGGGCAAAACTCGCTTAATAACTTCCTCGCTTAGCAACATAAATCTTGCACTCAGTTGGGGTTATAAGTCGAGGACCACCTGTACTTAAAGGCTTGTGCTACCTGTATAAAAAATAATAAAGGCGGGATAAATGAATAAATATATCAAGAAATGAACAGCCTATTTCTACAGGTTGTCAATCAGAATAGAGCTGGAAGGGACCTTAGAGGTCTTCTAGTCCAACCCCCTACTCAAACAGGAGATCCTATACCAGTGATGGCTAACCTTTTCCAGACGAAGTGCTCAAAAAAGCATGCATGCATGCACAAGAATGTACGTGCATGCCCGAACCCCCAAAATGCAATGCATGCATGGCAAAACTGAACTGGGGCATGGCTCGCGTGCCCACCGAGAGGGTACTGTGTGCCACCTGTGGCACGTGTGCCATAGGTTCACCATCACGGCCCTATACTATCTCAGACAAGTGGCTGTCCAGTCTCTTCTTAAAAACCTCCAGTTATGAAGCACCCCACAACTTCTAGTGGCAAGCAGTTCCACTGGTTAATTGTCCTCCCTGTTAGGAAGTTCCTCCTTAATTCCAGGTTGCTTCTCTCCTTGATTAGTTTCCATCCGTTGCTTCTTCTCCTGCCTTCAGGGGCTTTGGAGAATAGCTTGACTCCCTCTTCTTTGTGACAGCACCTCAAATATTCGGAAGACTGCTATCATGTCGCCCCGTGGTCCCTCTTTTCTCTAGACTGGCCGAACCCAAATCCTGCAATCGTTGTTCGTATGTTCCAGTCTCCGGGCCTTTGAATAATCTTAGTTTCTCTTCTCTGCACTTTTTCTGAAGTCTCAACCTCTTTTTTGTAGAGTGATGTCCTAAACTGGATGGAATAATCCAGGTGTGTGGCCTTACTTAGGCTGTAGAAAGCGGTACTAATCCTTCATGTGATTTTGATTCTATGCCTCTGTTTATGCAACCGTAAATATTATGGTTTTAGCTTTTTTGGGCTGCCGCCACATACGGCTGACTCATGTTTAATTGATCGTCCACTAGGACTCCAAGGCAGTGGTGGGTTCCAACTGGCGTTACTACTGGTTCTCTTTGCATACGCGCTTTGCACATGATCACCACGTGCCTGCTCGCTTCACTCGCACGCGTGCCAACTTGCACTTTGTGCAAGTGTGTTAGGTTTCTGGCCAGCTGAGGTGCGGCAATCCACTCTGCCGCGCCTATCAGCTGGGCTAAAACCCAAGAAATAAAGGTAGGAATAAAGCACGGGCGGGCGGAAGGGGCCCAATTCCCAGTCACAGAGAACTGATTCAGTGACGTCACATCATCACCGCTACCGGCTTGGCTGAACCGGGCTGAACCGGGAGCAACCCACCACTGCTCTAAGGACCCCTCCAACAGTTCCTGTTTTCGAGCCAATATTTTGTCTAATTTGTATTTGTTCGTTTTGTTTTTCCCTGCCCAGGTGTACAAATTTGCTTTTCTCCACCTTAAATTTCAATTTGTTGGATAGGGCCAGTGGTGGTATTCAGCCAGTCGTGGTGACTGCAGGTGGGGCCTGCCCCCCTGCCCCAGCGTAATGCCGTCCTATTCAGCCACATTTTCGAGGCTGGGTGCATGCCTGGAGCGTGTGAGCGAAGTCCATGCGTGTGTGTGAGTGAAGTCCATGCGCGGTAGTGTTTCACGGCATAAAACGAGCGCACAAGTGCACCGCGAAACCAGTGGTAAGAATATATGAAACCCATTGCTAGATAGAGTTCATTGTTCAAGGTTTTTCATTCTGCTTTTAACCCTCCTCGTTTAAATGTTTTAGCTTTGAGGACCAACTTATTAATTTGCTGCTTAAGCAAAAGTAAATCTGGAACTTTTCAAATATGCGAGTGACTTTTTAGCCTCAGCTGAAAAGCTTCTTAATCGCGGTGAGCCACCGTTCCATTGAGGTCTTCACACATGTTCCTCCTGAGTCATCAAGTGAGGAGACGGCGAGTGACGAAGGTGGATGTGTGAAAGCGTACTAAGATTATTATTGTTAAAGTTCTGGAGGAAAAAAAAATATATATCTAGGCCATCGGAATACGATTTGAGGTCTTTTTGTGGCAATAAATCTCATGAAAATACAGGAAGTCCTTTATGTATGACTACAATGGAGGCCAAAGTTTATGTTGCTATGTGAGACATTTGTTCGCTTCCCCATTTTGCGACCTAATACCCACTCTCGAATTGGACTTTTTAGTCACACTTGATTCATGATGGTGAACCTATGGCACTCATGCCACAGGCGGCATGTGGAGCCATGTCGCCTGGCATGCCAGCTCTGCTCCGGTGCGCATGCAGTGGAGTATCTGGAGGCTGGGGACAGCAAAAAAGTCACTTCCTGTCCAACCAGGGCCTCTGAGGGAGTGGGGAAGGCTGTTTTCGCCCTCCCCAGATGCACAGAGAGGATTTGGAACCAGGTGAGAAAGAAAAAACGGGCCTACTGGGCCATCGTGTGCTAGGAGCGGGAGGAAGGGGGGTCGCATGCGCAGGGGCGAGATGCATAGAATTAGGGGTGTGGGAACCTCCCCCGCCCCCCCTTCCTGGCACGCAATGGCAAAAAGGTTAGCCATCACTGCATTAGATGCTGTTTTAGGATCTCATTCCATAGCACGCTACCCTAGCCTCTTGAGACTGAAGGATGCCAATGATTATTAAGTGAATCACTGCCGCTGTTGGTCGCACATTTGTTAAGCGAATCAGGCTTCCCCATTGACTTGGCTCGTCAGAAGGCCGCAAAAGGAGGATCACGTGACCCCAAGACACTGCAACCGTCATAATTACGAGACAGTTGCCAAACATCTGGACTTTGATCATGTGACCGTGGGGATGCTGCAACGGTCGTTAAGTGTGAAAATTGGCCATAAGTCCCTTTTTCCCCAGTGCCGTTATAACTTTGAATAGTCACTAAATGAACTGTTGTAAGGGACTTCCCCTACAATTTTCCTCTTTGCACTTTTAAGATAGTCGAGAAAACTCCAAATTTCTGATGGGAAAATTCAGTGTTCCAAATTCTTGCGATACATTTTGATCCATGCCAATGGATCTTCGGGTGGCATTACAGGTAGTTCTTGACTTATGACCAAAAAAGTTGGCCCCCAAATTTTCATTGCTAAGCAAGACAGTTGTTAATTGAGTTTTGCCACCTTTTACGACCTTTCCTGCTGCAGTCGTTAAGTGAATCACTGTCATCATTAACTTAACAGGGCAGTTACGTGAATCTGGCTGTGTCCCCAACTTACATGTATTCATTTAGCGACTGTTTGAAGTTACAACACACTGAAAAAAGTGACTTATGACTGTTTTTCACACTTACAACAATTGCAGCGTCCTCACAGTCACATGATCAAAAAATTCAGCAGCTGACTCATATTTATGACGGTTGCAGTGTCCCAGGGTCAGGTAATCCTCTTTTGTGACAAGCGAAGTCAATGGGGAAGCCAGATTCGCTTAACAACCATGTTACTAACTTAACAACTTAACAACGAGCCTGGTTTAGCTCTGCAGACTAAAGCACCGTAATTAACATCCAGCTGTCTGCAATTACACCAGTTCGAATCTCGCCAGGCTCAAGGTCGACTCAGCCTTCATCCTTTCTAAGGTAGGTCAATTGAGGACCCAGATTGTGGGGGCAATAAGCTGACTTTTGTATAAAATATACAAAAGTAGGAAGGCTATTGCTTAACGCATTGTAAGCCCGCCCTGAGTCTCCGGAGAAGGGCAGCATATAAATCAAATTTAAAAAAAACTGCAGTGATTCATTTAACAACTGCGGGGGGGGGGGAAGGTTGTAGAATGGGGCAAAATTCACTGAACCGCTCTCTCACTTAGCAGCAGAAATGTTGGCTCAATGGTGGTCATACATCGAGGACTACCGTAACTAAGGATCTGTCTCTCCAACATCATTGCTGAGAAAAGCTCCAGAATGACTCACGGGAGAACAATATGGAAGCAGTCCCAACTACGCAACGGCAGCCAAACATTGTCTTATCTAGAGCAAGTCTTGCTAAATAAATTTGTCTTGCTCGATCGGATCATTTCCTTGGTAATTTGTGGGAATAAATGGGGACTAGCCTCATAGCGATTGTAGCAAAGTGAGTCAGGAAATATTCCCTGATGGTTAACCGTAGGCCGGCTAGATGGCAGGACAAACTTCGGTCAAGGCCAAAGTTGGCTTTGAAATCATGTTCGAACATTTCCTGGGACCTGGTTTGACAACCGCAACCAATTTTTTATTTTTATTTTTTGCAAGAACACTGGATTGCAAACTTCAGTTGAGCCATTGATGTGGTGTAACACAATACAAAACGTGTGTCGTTTTAGACTGGGTCAAGATGAATGACAGGGTTTAAACTGTAGAAAATCATGTCAGGCGCGAAACATCAAGTCCACAATTGAAGGTTCAATTAAACTGATTTATGGCTAAAACGCACTCTCCTTCCTTCCTTCCTTCCTTCCTTGCTTGCTTCCTTCCTTCCCTCTCTCCCTCCCTCTCTCCCCCCTCCATCTTTTCCTTCCTGCCTTCCTATTCTCTTCTTCCTTCCTTCTCCCTCTCCTCCTTTCTCCCTCCCTCCCTTCTCTGACTTCACCTTCCTTCCTCCCTCTTTTCCTTCTTCCTTCCTCTCCCTCCTTCCATCTTTTCCTTCCTGCCTTTCTATTCTATCCTTCCTTCCTCCCTTCTTTCTTCCTTTTTCCTCCTTCCTTTCTTCTTCCTTCCTTCCTTACCCCCTCCCCCCTCCCTCTTTTCCTTCCTGTCTTCCTGTCTTTCTATTCTCTTCTTCCTTCCTTCCCTTCCTTCTCCTTCTCCCTCTCCTTATACTTTCTCCCTCCCTTCCGTCTCTGACTTCAGCTTCCTTCCTCCCTCTTTTCCTTCCTTCCTTCCTCCCCCTCCCTCCTTCCATCTTTTCCTTCCTGCCTTTCTATTCTATTCTATTCTATTCTATTCTATTCTATTCTATTCTATTCTATTCTATTCTATTCTATTCTATTCTATCCTTCCTTCCTCTCCTTCTTCCTTCCTTCCTTCCTCCCTCCCTCCCTCCCTCCCTCCCCATTTTGTCAGGTGCGAAAAACCAAGTTCACACATGAAGGCACAATTAAACTGATTTATTGCTAATGCACAGGAATCTTTTCAATTAACAGCCAGCACCTGCTAAGAGTTAGATAAGGGTCAATGTCACTCAATGACACTCAAGTCTGTCATCTGAACCTCCATAACTGTCTGGTTTGGCTCTGCAACCCAACGGGACAGGCAGAGACTTCAGAGGATCATTAGAACGGCAGAAAAAACCATGGCTACCAACCTGCCTTCCATGGAGGACCTTCTACTGCACGCATCAAAAGAGGGCTGGGAAATATTTACGGACCCCTCGCATCCTGGACATAAACTGTTTCAACTCCTACCCTCAAAACGACACTATAGAGCACTGCACACCAGAACAACTAGACACAAGAACAATTTTTTCCCGAACGCCATCACTCTGCTAAAGAAATAATTCCCTCAACACTGTCAAACTATTCACTAAGTCTGCACTACTATTAATCTTCTCATCGTTCCCACCATCCATCTCCTCCCACTTATGACAGCATAACTGTAATTTTGCTGCTTGTATCCTTACGATTTATATTGATATTGTTTCCTGATTGCTTATTTGTAACCTATGACTATCGTTAAGTGTTGTACCTTATGATTCTTGACGAACGGATCTTTTCTTTTATGTACACCGAGAGCGTAGGCACCAAAGACAAATTCCTTGTGTGTCCAATCGCACTTGGCCAATAAAGAATTCTATTCTATTCTATTCAATGGTGGTTGGAGTTAGTCCGCTTGTGGCTATGTAGAGATTCTAGGCTGATTCGTCTCTTGCCTCCACCCCCAGGTTCTGTGACTGCTTCTCCTAGAATGATGTTCTGACATAGTCATTTTGATTGCCCTTCCGTCACCTATAGATCTGCTTTCTAGGCCCTCAGTTCTTGGTTTATAATTAATTCAGGGAAGAGTACTGTTGGCTTTTATTGATCATCTTGGCACTTGACCTCCCTCCCTAGCAAGATCATCAGTGCTAGGAGGAAGTGGGAAAGCTTGTTTATATAGAAGCAAGTTGAGAGAAACCCAATTTAAGGAGTCTGGTGGAGCAGTGGACGAAAGCACTGTTAAATAGCACTTAGCTGCCTGCAATTACTGTGAGTTCGAATCTCACCAGGCTCAAGGTTGACTCAGGCTTCCATCCTTCCGAGGGAGGTCAAATGAGGACCCGGATTGTGGGGGCAATAAGCTGACTTTGTATAAAAAAGAACACCGCTTGAGGGGGACCGAAAGCCCTACTAAGCAGGTATATACAAAAGTACGAAGGCTATTGCTTAACGCATTGTAAGCCGCCCTGAGTCTCCGGAGAAAGGGTGGCATATAAATCAAACCAATAAAATAAATAAATACCATTGAAGTACCTAGTTGGGTCATGAAACATCTGTAAGAAAACAATGAAGCTCAGAGACCACCGAAGGCCACACAGTTGTTCTCCTTCTCCTCCTCCTCCTCGTCCCCCCCCCACTCCCTTCTAGCACTGATGATGGTGTGGAAGAAAACAACCCAGCTCAGAGAGCACTCAGGATCCCAGAGTTCGACCCTGAGCTACAAATAATCTCCTTTATAAGAGCAAGAGCGCTGTCTCCTCATTTCCCGCCCCCCCCATTTGAATCTTCCTGGCCTGCCATTCCACTGCAGTCTCTGGTGCCCGTTGAGCTCCCTCTAATCTTGCAACTGGGTCAGTGGCTCAAGGAGTGGAATGGCCGGAATGTGGCTGCAGGAGGCGTCCAGAGGGAAGGCTCCTTTCACAAGCGCCGGCGTGCAAAGTGGCCGAGCAACATTGGCCACATCCTGACCCTCCTTCTGTGGGATACCGGAAAGAGGAAGGAAAGGGCGCAAACAATAATTAAAGAAAAGATCAGATGCCTTGGTTCAGGCAGCCGAAGCACAGGAGGCAGCGGGGCTGGGGGCTGAGGCCGCAGGTGGGGTTGCTGTCCTGGTGACAGGCAGAGTCCTCGGAGGCCTCCGAGAAGGGCCTTGGGCAACGCTGGCTCGGATTATGGATGCCGAGGAAACCCAGCCTCTGGGAATGGATTACCTGGATGGATTTGGCATTTGGGAAAGATGGAATGCTAGGCAGAGCCTCTTTTATTTAGTCAAAATCCGCAAAGAAACATTTTTAGGAGAAGGGACGGACGGGGAGGGGAAGGGGGGAAGGAGAGAGGAAGGGATGGAGGAAGGGAAAGAGGGAGAGAAAGAAAGAGAAAGACAAGAAGAAAGAAAGAAAGAAAGAAAGAAAGAAAGAAAGAAAGAGAGAGAGAGAGAGAAAGAAAGAAAGAAAGAAAAGAAAAGAAAGAAAGAAAGAAAGAAAGAAAGAAGAAAGAAAGAAAGAAAGAAAGAAAGAAAGAAAGAAAGAAAGAAAGAAAGAAAGAAAGAGAAAGAAAGGAGGGAGGGAGGGAGGGAAAGAAGAAGAAGATATAGAGAAATGGGAAGGAGGAACAGGAAGAAAAGAGAGCAAAGGAGGAAGGAAGGAAAGAAATAGAGGAAAGAGAGGAAAGAAGGAAGGAGAGAAAGAAAGAAAGAAAGAGAGAAAGAAAGAAAGAAAGAAAAGAAAGGAGGTAGGGAAGGAGAGAAGAAGAAGATATGGAGAAATGAGAAGGAGGAAAGGAAGAAAAGAGCAAGGAGGAAGGAAGGAAAGAAATAGAAGGAAAGAGAGGGGAAGGAAGGAAGGAGAGAGAGAGAGAAGAAAGAAGAAAAAAGAAAGAAAGAAAGGAAGGAGAGAGGGAGAAAAGAAGATTTGGAGAAATGAAAAGAAGGGAAGAAGGAAAAGAGAGAGCAAAGGAGGAAGGAAGAAAGAAAGAAAGAAAGAAAAAAGAAAGAAAGAAAGAAAGAAAAATAGAGTGAGAGAGGAAAAGAAGAAGATATGGAGAATTGAGAAGGAGGGAAGGAGGAAAGAGAGCAAAGGAGGGAGGGAGGGAGGGAGGGAGGAAGGAAGGAAGGAAGGAAGGAAGGAAGGAAGGAAGGAAGGAAGGAAGGAAGGAAGGAAGAAAGAAAGAAAAATAAAGTGAGAGAGGAAAAGAAGAAGATATGGAGAATTGAGAAGGAGGGAAGGAGGGAAGAGAGCAAAGGAGGGGAGGGAGGAAGGAAGGAAGGAAAAAAGAAAGAAAGAAAGAAAAGAAAGAAAGAAAAAGAAAGAAAGAAAGAAAGAAAGAAAGAGACAGCCCTCATTTTAGGCAGACTTCCTCCCAACCTCAGCTTGCCCCCAAGCAGTATCTAAAATGCAACGTGGACCGAACTCAAAGAGAGTCCCACTTCTGTAAGAACATGACCAGGATTCCTAGGAAAGCCAGAGACAAAACGCCTCCGTTTTTGCATCTTCTTAGTTCCTGCGGAGGAGCTGAGCAGTCTGTTGCAAAACCTTGTGGCGAAACCAACTCAGAAACTCCTACGAGGGGGAACCGGTGGCTGATTTGCTTCTTCCTAAGAGGGAACTCAAGTTCAGAGTCATCAATTACAGAAACTCTCTCTCTCTCTCTCTCTCTCTCTCTTTTTTGTTTACAGGAAGAGAAAAAGTCTTCGGTTCCTCCAAGAGGCAGAGCCAGACACGCCAGGGGGAAAAAAAAAACACTTCGAAGGAGAGATTCTAGGAATAACCGGCTGAGATGAAGACTGGATCTTCTAGGACGGGGGTCTCCAACCTTGGCAACTTTAAGACTTGCCCAGATCTTCTAGGACAGGGGTCTCCAACCTTGGCAACTTTAAGACTTGTGGACTTCAACTCCCAGATCTTCTAGGACAGGGGTCTCCAACCTTGCAACTTTAAGACTTGCCCAGATCTTCTAGGACAGGGGTCTCTAACCTTGGCAACTTTAAGACTTGTGGACTTCCCAGATCTTCTAGATCTGCCCAGATCTTCTAGGACAGGGGTCCTAGAAGATCTTCTAGGACAGGGGTCTCCAACCTTGGCAACTTTAAGACTTGCCCAGATCTTCTAGGACAGGGTCTCCAACCTTGGCAACTTTAAGACTTGTGGGACTTCAACTCCCAGATCTTCTAGGACAGGGTCTCCAACCTTAGCAACTTTAAGACTTGCCCAGATCTTCTAGGACAGGGGTCTCTAACCTTGGACAACTTTAAGACTTGTGGACTTCAACTCCCAGATCTTCTAGGACAGGGGTCTCCAACCTTGGCAACTTTAAGACTTGCCCAGATCTTCTAGGACAGGGGTCTCTAACCTTGGCAACTTTAAGACTTGTGGACTTCCAGATCTTCTAAATCTGCCCAGATCTTCTAGGACAGGGGTCTCCAACCTTGGCAACTTTAAGACTTGCCCAGATCTTCTAGGACAGGGGTCTCCAAGCTTGGCAACTTTAAGACTTGTGGACTTCCCAGATCTTCTAGATCTGCCAGATCTTCTAGGACAGGGGTCTAGAAGATCTTCTAGGATAGGGGTCTCCAAGCTTGGCAACTTTAAGACTTGTGGACTTCAACTCCCAGAGTTCCTCAGCCAGCTGGCTGAGGAACTCTGGGAGTTGAAGTCCTCAAGTCTTAAAGTTGCCAAGATTGAAGACTCCTGTCCTAGGACAGGGGTGGGGAACAATTTCTTCTTAAAAACCTCCAGTAATGGAGCAACCACAACTTCTGGTGGCAAGCTGTTCTACTAATTGATTATCCTGTTAGGAAGGTTCTCCTTAATTCCAGTTGCTTCTCTCCTTGATGAGTTTCCATCCATTGCTTCTTCTCCTGCCCTCAGGTGCTTTGGAGAATAGCTTGACTCCCTCTTCTTTGGGGCAGCTCTTCAAATACTGGAAGACTGCTATCATGCCCTCCCTGGTCCTTCTTTTCTGTAGACTGGCCATACTCAGTTCCTCCAAATTTTAATCTCCAGGCCTTTTAATCCAGTGATGAAATTCAAAAATTTCCCCTAGCGGTTCTGTGGGCGTGGCTTGGTGGTCATGTGATTGAGTGGGTGTGGCTTGGTGGTCATGTGATCGGGAAAGCCAACCATCACGCTTTACATAAAAATAACACAAAAGCTACACAACCGACTCACACACAATGCCAAAGCAGCCGGACTTCACACAAAAATGGCCCCTGCAACAAGCAGGAACCTCACAGAGTCACAGAGAGCTCAAAAACAAACTATCACACTTTACACCAAAAATACCAGTTCGGGCAATAGGTAGTATATATAAAAAAAGCTTTAAAAAGTAAAAAAAAAATGTTCCTACCAACACGCGGCACAGCTGATTGTCACAGCTGATCTTTTTTACTTTTTTAAGCATTGTTTTTACTACCTATTCGCCTGAACCGATAGTAAAAAAATTGCTAGAAAAAAGTTTTTTAAAAGTTCAGACGATCAGCTGTGCCACACGATCATCGGCGGAATTTTTAATTTTTTTTTTTTTACTTTTTAAAGTATTTTTTTTACTACCGGTTCGAGCGAATTGCCCCGAACCGGTAGCATTTCACCTCTGTTTTAATCATCTTAATTACTCTTCTCTGCACTTTTTCCAAAGTCTCAACATCTTTTTTTTTGTAGTGTGGTGACCAAAATTGGTTGCGGTATTCCAGGTGTGGCCTCATTAAGGCCTTATAAATACTTCCCTTGATTTTGATTCTATGTTTCTGTTTATACAACTATGGGTTATGTTAGGCTGTCACCACACACGGCTGGCTCATATTTAAGTGATTGTCCACGAGGACTCCAAGGTCCCTCGAACTCCAAGAATGTCAGTTCCTCAACTCCCTTCTGACACTTGGTTTGTTTACAATCTCAAGCGATGAATCAGATGTCGAGATAAACTGAGTTGAGGACAGCTCTGTATCTGGAGTGAGACCAGTTCTCTGCTCAGGCGCGGAATCGATAGCTGTCGTAAATCCTTGCTGTTATGAAGATGATCCACCCAGCTTTTCAGATGGAGGCCAAGTCATTATGAAGAGCAACTCTACTGGAGCAGGAGAGGTGGAGGACATGGACCTGGCCACCACCTGCTGCTTAGTTCCGGCAATGTGCCTCCATCTCAGCAGAAGTCAAAGTTCTCGTTCCTTCATCTCCAGCTAAGTTCCTGAGATGATTTCAGTTAACTGTGAGAGGATTTTTGGAGTCTGAGTGGACAACCACTCAGCTGTGTGCGGCGGCAGTCAAAAAAAGCCCAACGCAACCCTAAACTGCACTAACAGAGGGATTTAATCAAGATCAAGGGAGGTACTAATACCACTCTATAAAGCCTTAGTAAGGCCACACCTAGAGTACTGCATCCAGTTTTGGTCACCACACCATAAAAAAGAAGTTGAGACTCTAGAAAGAGTGCAGAGAAGAGCAACCAGGATGATGTGGGGACTGAAGGCTAAAACAGACGATGAACGGTTGCAGGAACTGGGCCTGGCTAGTCTAGGGAAGAGAAGGACCAGGGGAGACAGGAAAGCATCTTCCAATATTTGAGGGGCTGCCCCAGAGAGGAAGGGGCCAAGCAATTTTTTTCAAGGCACCCGAAGGCCAGACAAGGAATAATGGATGGAAACTGATCCAGGAGAGATTCAACCTGGAAATAAGGAGGAATTTTCTGACAGTGAGAACAATCAACTCATGGAACAGAAGTTGTCTTCGGAAGTTGTGGGAGCTTCATCTCTGGAGGCTTTCAAGAAGAGACCAGGCTGCCATCTGTCAGAAATGGTCTAGGGTCTCTTACTTGAGTGGGGGGTTGGACTAGATCCCAACCTACAAGCTCTCTTTCAACTCTGTTAATTTAATCTAATGTTTCTCAATTTTGGCAATTTGAAGATGGTGGACTTCAACTCTCAGAATTCTCCAGCCAGCCAACCTTATCAACTTGAAAGTGGTGGACTTCATCTCCCAACATTCTTCAACTTTGACTTCAACTACAAGGGTTGAAGTCAAAATTGAAGAATTCTGGGAGTTGAAGTCCCCACATCTTCAAGCTGCCAAGATTGAGAACCACTACCTCAGAGGTTCCAACCTTTCTCACCCCTGGGAATGTATTGAGTGGATAGGCCTTCTGAGGCCCCATGGACCTCCTTGGAGTAAGATGTGAGCAAGGAAGGAGAAGGAACAGCCAACTTCAGGCTGGAAGAAATTTCCACCTCCTTGGGGATGGGTGACTGAAAATATCCTGTTCAGATCAGAAGAAGATCCTCCATCTGATTTGCATCGCTACTACAGACTTACTGACTTACTCCACCCTATGTTCTTAATGGGCCGCACCCATCTAGAATTAAATCCCTCGTGAGCTGGATTTCCCACTTCCCACCCAATCTCTAAAGCCCTGGCTGAGGTCTTCTCCAAGACTTCCTTTCATTATTTCTGAGTTCCTCCTAGTACAAAACTTTTGAGAAGTTTCAGAGGAAGTTTCAGAAGTTCCTAGTCAGAGTGACAGCCGGAAGAGTAAATGCAAGAAAAAAGCAGAAGTTTTTGTAAAACGCCTGTTTCCATTCCACTCATACCCTCCTTAATGATATTGTTATCATAGTTCAACCCTCCTACACAGTATAGTTGAGATTATCAATTTTAATAGCTGTCCTTGAGTAACAGCACCTTAATTACACCAGGGAACTGAAGTTAGGATAGATGGTATCTAAAGGCTTTCCGGATACGATTGATGGGCTCCGTGAGCATGTTTTGTTATCAGCCTCATGTTGCAATTAACACCTTAGGGAGTGCGTATGTATGTGTGTGTTTCTCTTGGATTTCTGGGATAATAAAGACATTACTGACTAAATCAACTACAAGTTAAACATAAGGTGTAGCAAGTTGCAAAGGAAAGGGGAGGACTGTATTTATGCAACTTGAAATTGCATTCTGCAGCTGGTTGCTTGGTTTAGATGGAAGAGTGGAGGATACTGAGAAATAAAAGACACGTGGAATTAGAAGGACACAACCTGAGATTTGGTTGGCATGGATATTTGTGACATAGTGTGGCCTAGTGGTTAAGGCACCACTAGAAAGCAGGAGAACCGTGAGTTCTGGTCCACCTTAGACACAAAAGCCAGTTGGGTAACTTTGGGCCAATCACCAGGAGACGGTGAGTTCTAGTTTTAGGCACGAAACCAGCTGAGTGATTTCGGGAAAATCACCAAGAGGGTGGAGTTCTAGTCCCACTTTAGGCATGAAAGATGGCTGGATGACTTTGGGCCAATCACCAGGAGGCTGGGAGTTCTACAGGGGGACCTCAACTTATGACCACAATTGAGCCCCAATGCTTTGTTTCTAAGCCAGACAGTTGTTAAGTGAGTTTTGCCCCATTTTACAATCTTGTTGCAACAGTTGTTAACTGTTTCACTGCAGTTGTTAAATTAGTGACATGGTTGTTAAGTGAATCTTGCTTCCCAACTAATCAGAAGAAGTGGATCACATGAGTCCGGGACACTGCAGCCATCATAAATACAAGCCAGTTGCCAGAATCTGAATTTTGATTATGTGACCTGCGAGAGTTTATCAGTCTGGATGCAAATCTTCTGTCCATCCATGGTTTGTTTGTTTGTTTCTCTCTTTCTCACACTTTTCCTTTCCTTTCCTTCTTGCCTTCTTGCCTGCCTGCCTTCTTCCCTCTCTGCCAACCTTTCTTTTTCTTTCTTTCTTTCTTTCTTTCTTTCTTTCTTTCTTTCTTTCTTTCTTTCTTCTTTCTTCTTCTTTCTTTCTTTCTTTCCTTCCTTCCTTCCTTCCTTCCTTCCTTCCTTCCTTCCTTCCTTCCTTCCTTCCTTCCTTCCTTCCTTCCTTCCTTCCTTCCTTTCTCTTTCTTTCAGATGCTTTGCAAAAAGGCTGTCCCCCTCCTCTCTGTGGCAGCCTCTCAAAAATTGGAAGATGCTCTCCTGTCTCCCCTGGTCCTTCTCTTCCCTAGACTAGCCAGGCCCAGTTCCTGCAGCTGTTCATCGTATGTCTTAGCCTCCATCATCCTGGTTGCTCTTCTCTGCACTCTTTCTAGAGTCTCCACATCTTTTTTTTACATCGTGGCAACCAAACCTGGATGAGGAATCCAAGTGTGGCCTTACCAGGGCCTTATAAAAAGCAGTATTAACCCTTCACGTGATCTTTATGCAACCTGGGGTTGCGTTGTCATTTTTGGCCGCTGCAACACACGGCTGGCTCATATTTAGTCGATTGTTCACCAGGACTCCAAGATGCCTCTCATAGTTTCCTGCTGTTGAGACAGGTACCACCTATAGTCCAATTCTGGGTTTTCTTGCTTGATGGCACTTTTCCATCTGAACTCGAATAACCGTCCCTGAGAATTGACTGTAGCTAGTTTATCTCTGATCTTATGCCTCATCTCAACTGCTGTGACCTGTAATGGAGGGGGTGGCAGTGATGCCCCAGATTCGGGTGTTGGCTGCACAACCAGTTGTTCATTTGAGTTTTCCTGATAACGGAGGGCAATGCGTGATTGGTCTCTCTCAGGCTGCGAGAGCAGAACCCCCCCCCCCCTTCGCAATCGTGAAGCATCTGGTAACTACGGCTTATCAGTCTGGATACAAGTCTCCTGTCCATTCATGGTTCGCTCAGGTGCCTTTCTTTCTTTCTTTTCTTTCTTTTCTTTCTTTCTTTCTTTCTTTCTTTCTTTCTTTCTTTCTTTCTTTCTTTCTTCTTTCTTTCTTCTTTCCTTCCTTCCTTCCTTCCTTCTCTCTCTCTTTCCCTCTCTTGCCTCCTTCCCTCTCTTCCTCCCTCCTTTCTTTTTTCTGTCTTTCTTTCCCACCCTCTTCCCTCCTTCCCCCTCCCTCCCTCCCTCCCTCCCTCTCTTTCTTTTCTTTCCTTCCTTCCTTCCTTCCTTCCTTCCTTCTCTCTCTCTTTCTCTCTTTCCCTCTCTTGCCTCCTTCCCTCTCTTCCTCCCTCCTTTCTTTTTTTCTGTCTGTCTTTCTTTCCCACACTCTTCCCTCCTTCTCCCTCCCTCCCTCCCTCCCTCTCTCTCTCTCTCTTTCTTTCTTTCCTTCCTTCCTTCCTTCCTTCCTTCCTCCCTCCCTCCCTCCCTCCCTCCCTCCCTCCCTCCTTCCTTCCTTCCTTCCTTCCTTCCTTCCTTCCTTCTTTCCTCTCTCCCTCCCTTTTTGTCATTTCCGTCTCCTTCCTCCCTCCCTCTCTCCCTTCCTTCATCATCCTTCCTCTCTTTATCCTTCCTTCTTTACTTCTTTGACTTCATCTTTTTTCCTTTTTTCTTCTTTCTCCCCCCTCCCTCCCTTTCTTGCTCTCTCCATCCCTTTTTCTCATCCCCATCTCCTCCCTCCCTCCTCCCTCTCTCTCTCTCTCTCTCTCTCTCTCCTTCCTTCCTTCCTTCCTTCCTTCCTTCCTTCCCTTCCTCTTTCTCTCTCATCCCCTCTCTTCCTCCCTCCCTCCTTTCTTTCTGTCTGTCTTTCTTTCCCACCCTCTTCCCTCCCTCTCCCTCAATTTATAACCATTTTGTTTAGTGACTGTTCAAAGTTAGAATGGCACTGGAAACAATGACTTAGGACCAGGTTTCACACTTACGACCATCCCATCCTCACAGTCAGATGATCACAATTTGGGCAACAAGAAAATGGACTATTCAGCCAGAACCGAAGAAGCTTCTTGGATGAGAAGTAAAACCTTTTCAAAGAAAAAAACAAGAAAATGCTATTCAGCCAGAACCGAAGAAGCTTCTTGGATGAGAAGTAAAACCTCTTCAAAGAAAAAAACAAGAAAATGGACTATTCAGCCAGAACCGAAGAAGCTTCTTGGATGAGAAGCAAAACCTCTTCAAGGAAAAAAACAAGAAAATGGACTATTCAGCCAGAACGGAAGAAGCTTCTTGGATGAGAAGCAAAACCTCTTCAAGGAAAAAAACCAGAAAATTGGCTATTCAGCCAGAACCGAAGAAGCTGCTTGGAGGAAAAGCAAAACCTCTTCAAGGAAAAAAAACAAGAAAATGGACTATTCATCCAGAATTGAAGAAGCTTCTTGGATGAGAAGTAAAACCTCTTCAAGGAAAAAAAAAACAAGAAAATGGACTATTCAGCCAGAACCGAAGAAGCTTCTTGGATGAGAAGCAAAACCTCTTCAAGGAAAAAAAACACAAGAAAATGGACTGTTCAGCCAGAACCGAAGAAGCTTCTTGGATGAGAAGCAAAACCTCTTCAAGGAAAAAAACAAGAAAATGGACTATTCAGCCAGAACTGAAGAAGCTTCTTGGAGGAAAAGCAAAACCTCTTCAAGGAAAAAAAAAAGAAAGAAAATCCAGTTGCCTTTTGAGAAAGCACCTTTGAGTTAATAAGCATAAGATTCACTTAACATCTGCAGTGATTCGCTTAACAAAAAAAAAGTTGTAAAACGGGGCAAACTTCACTGAACAACCCACTTGAAAATTCTGCTCCCCATTGTGGTCGCATGTCGAGGATTGTCTGCAAGGTTAAATGAGGTGGAGATTTTGCCTTGAAATAGATGGACTTTAAAAAAAAAGAGTTTGGCAGGATTCCCCCACCCTGATGTGGAAACCTGAAGGCCAGTGGGCAGCGGTCCAAAGGCTCTTGGTCAACCGGGGTTTCTGCCGGTCACAGGACAATCAACACAAAAAGTCAGCAAACTCGGACACCTCTAGGCCCCCCCAAGGTGCAGAGAGAACAATTCGGAGGCTCAGATTTTGCTCTGTTAAATGTGTGGAAATCCAGAATTTTGGCAACAGATTTAGAGCTGCTGAGGCTGAGAAACTCTGCTGGGGATGAAGTGCAGGGAGGGAGGGAGGGAGGGAGATGGGAGAAGGGAGGAAGGAAGGAGAGGGAGGGAGGATGAAAGAAAGAAAGGGTGGAAAGGAGAAGATGGGAATGGAAAGAAGGAAGAGAGGGAAGGAGGGAAGGAAGGAGGGAGGATGAAAGAAAGAAAGGGTGGAAAGGAGAAGATGGGAATGGAAAGAAGGAAGGATGAGATGAGAAAAGAAAGAAAGGAAGCAAGAAACAAAGAAAGGAGGAGAGAGGAAGGAGATGGAAATGGACAAATGGAAATGAAGGAGGAGGAGATAAGGGTAGGTAGGTAGGTAGGTAAGAAGGAAGGAAGGAAGGAAGGAAGGAAGGAAGGAAGGAAGGAAGGAAGGAAGGAAGGAAGGAAGGAAGGAAGGAAGTCCAACTTACAACAGTTCATTTGGTGACCAAAGTTGCAAAGTTACTTTTTCAAGGCACCGTCCAGGCCCAGCCACTTATTCTGTGCTCAATTATCCACCCAAAACCTCAATTATACCAGCTTTTTCCTCAAATGGGCGAAGGGCAGGATGCAACTAGCAAAAAGGATGAAATTTTGTTTTCTTTCGTTTTGTTTTTCTCGTGGGACCTTCCTAATTTTCTTCCCTCCCGGGAGTGTTTCTTCTTCTTCTTTTTCCTACCTTCGCTTGAATCCAACTCCTTTCTAAGTCTGCCTTTAATTAAAAAGCCACAATTGCCTCATTGAGAAAGTTTTCGTCTGGCCCAAAGTCACCCAGCCCGCTTTCACGCCTAAGGCAGAACTAGAACTCACTGTCTCCTGGTGATTGGCCCTAAGTCACCCAGCTGGCTTTCACGCCTAAGGCGGGACTAGAACTCCCAGTCTCCTGCTGATTGGCCCAAAGTCACCCAGCTGGCTTTCATGCCTAAGGCGGGACTAGAACTCCCTGTCTCCTGGTGATTGGCCCTAAGTCACCCAGCTGGCTTTCATGCCTAAGGCGGGACTAGAACTCCCCGTCTCCTGGTGATTGGCCCTAAGTCACCCAGCTGGCTTTCATGCCTAAGGCGGGACTAGAACTCCCTGTCTCCTGGTGATTGGCCCTAAGTCACCCAGCTGGCTTTCATGCCTAAGGCGGGACTAGAACTCCCCGTCTCCTGGTGATTGGCCCTAAGTCACCCAGCTGGCTTTCATGCCTAAGGCGGGACTAGAACTCCCCGTCTCCTGGTGATTGGCCCAAAGTCACCCAGTGAGATTTCATGCCAAAGGCGGGACTAGAACTCCCAGTCTCCTGGTGATTGGCCCAAAGTCACCCAGTGAGATTTCATGCCAAAGGCGGGACTAGAACTCCCAGTCTCCTGGTGATTGGCCCAAAGTCACCCAGTGAGATTTCATGCCAAAGGCGGGACTAGAACTCCCAGTCTCCTGGTGATTGGCCCAAAGTCACCCAGTGAGATTTCACGCCTAAGGTAGAACTAGAACTCACCGTTTCCTTGTGACTGGCCCAAAGTCACCCAGCAAGATTTCATGTCTAAGGCAGGACTAGAACTCCCAGTCTCCTAGTTTCTAGACCAACACCTTAACCTCTACACCACACGGCTGTCTTTATATATTTTATTAAAGAGTTTTTTAAAAGAAGGATTAAAAACTTTGAATCCTGGTCATAAGTACATTTTGGGGCATCTGTCATAACTCTGAACAGCCGCTAAGTCTGTAACTCATGTTTCAGCTGTTCCTTTTCGTCCTGTTTATTTTTTGTATTCAAGATTTTTTTTTTAAGAAAAAAGAAGGTAAAAACAAATACGAATAATACAAGGCGAGAAAAGACACGAACAAGAAAGAAGTGAAAGGGCAAGAAAGTAAAAAAGAAAAATAGAAAAGAACAAAGACAGATAAAACTCAACTTTGCGACCACAACAGAGCCCAAAATCGCTAAGTGAAACATTTGTTGACTGACTCTTGTCCCATTTTACGATTTTTCTTGCCAGAATTGTTAAGCGAACGATGGCCTCAGCTAGTGACACGGTTGTTAAGTGAATCCCCATTGACTTTGCTGACGAGAAGGTCGCAAAAGGGGATCACGTGACCCTGGGACATTGAAACCGTCATAAGTACATGCCAGTTGCCAAGCCTCTGAATTTTGATCACGTGACCACGGGGACCGTGCAACGGTAGCAAGTCGTAACTTTTTCCCAAAGTGCTGTCGTCACTTTGAATTGTCATTAAACAAATGGTTGTAAGTCGAGGACTGCCTGTATCAGGAAACTACTTTCAATTTTCTTCGCAGCAATTATAAGTTCAGTTATAACATTTGCATCCACCACCCCTCCCCCGCTCTATTTCTGCAATGTAGTTCTTCGGTCTCTAATCGTCATGCCTAATCCTTAAAACCGTAAATCATACGTTTATTTTTTTTACTTTCTTTTTTTTCCCTGTTTTATGCAAAAAGTCTACGAGGGATTTCCGCCAGCCTTGAACGTAGATCTTATCTTTTTGGAGGGTTGTTTTCTGCTTAAAAAAAAAAAAAAGTCACTTTAGCCATCTCAGCTACAGTTCCACCATCTTTGCCAAGTGGTGCCTAATCTTTCCATCTTTTGCCTACAATTTTCTCCAAAAACGGTCTCCGTTCTCACGATGTCACCCAGCAATTAAAAAAATCTTCCCAGCGTTGAATTTCAGAAGTTTTTAAAACTCAGCTGAGACTTTTTCCAATTTTGGGGAGTTTTTGGTTGTTTTTTTTTTTTAACCCTCCTCTGGTATTGCAACACAACGGCACCCAGGCCATTTGTGAGTTCATTGTCTGATTTCCCTGGAAGAGAGTTTCTGGAGGCAAAACCCTGGCTGCAGATTATCAAGACAAGCAGGAACAGAATCCTCCCTCTCTCTCTCTCCTTTGCTCCCAGAGGTAAAATTTTGGCTTGGCCCATCATTTAGGCTCTCTGTCTTTAAAAGGGGAAGGTCACGAAAGAAGGTTAAGCCACGGGAAAAACATTCTTCTATTTTATTTTATTTTATTTTATTTTATTTTATTTTATTTTATTTTATTTTATTTTATTATTTTATTTTATTTTATTTTATTTTATTTTATTTATTTATTTATTTATTTTATTATTTTATTTTATTTTATTTTATTATTATTTTATTTTATTTTATTTTATTTTATTTTATTTTATTTTATTATTTTATTTTATTATTTTATTTTATTTTATTTTATTTTATTTTATTTTATTTTATTTTATTTTATTTTATTTTATTTTATTTTATTTTATTTTATTTTATTTTATTATAAAAGAGCCTTGGTGGAGCAGCGGATTAAAGTGCTTTTAAAGTAGCACTTAGCTGCCAGCTGCCTGCAATTACTGCGAGTTCAAACCTCACCAGGCTCAAGGTTGACTCAGCCTTCCATCCTTCCGAGGTGGGTAAAATGAGGACCCGGATTGTGGGGGCAATAAGCTGACTTTGTATAAAAAAGAACACCGCTTGGGGGGTGGGGGGCGTGAAAGCCCCACTAAGCAGGTATATACAAAAGTACGAAGGCCATTGCTTAACGCATTGTAAGCCGCCCTGAGTCTCCGGAGAAAGGGCGGCATATAAATCGAACTAATAAACAATTAATAAACTATTTTATTTTATTTTATTATTTTCATTTATTTTTATTTTTTATTTTATTTTATATTATTATTTATTTTATTTTATTTTAAATAATGAACAACTATAAATAATATTCATTATAATAATTATGCATTAACAATAGTTAATGAATAGCCGCACTGTTCATGTATTGATGTTGATGTATGTTCTAAAAATAAAAATCCAAAAATAATAATATTAAATAAATGAATATAATTATTTCTTTTATTTTACTATATAAAATTAATAATAATAATAATAATAATACAATAAATGGATGTAATTATTTTATTGTTTGGTTTTATTATTGTTTTATTTATTTATTTATTTATTTAATTTGATTTATATGCCGCCCTTCTCCGGAGACTCAGGGCGGCTTACAATGCGTTAAGCAATGGCCTTCGTACTTTTGTATATTTATACAAAGTCAGCTTATTGCCCCCACAAACTGGGTCCTCCATTTACCTGTCTTAGAAAGGATGGAAGGCTGAGTCAACCTTGAGCCTCGAACTTGCAGTAATTGCAGGCAGCTGGATGTTAATAACAGGCTATCTAGCCTGTTGAGCTATTTGAGGCTCTCAAATAAAAAAAAATTAAATATAAATTTTACTTTATATTGTTTTATTTTATTTATTTAGTACAGGTAGTCCTCAAGTTACAATCACGATTGAATCCAAAATTTCCATTGCTAAGTGAGATATTTCCTAATTAGCCCAAAGTCACCCAGTGGGCTTTCATGCCTAAAGCAGGACTAGAACTCACAGTCTCCCGGTGATTGGCCCAAAGTCACCCAACCAACTTTCATGCTTAAGGTGGGACTAGAACTCCCCGTCGCCTGGTGATTGGCCCAAAGTCACCCAGCCAGCTTTCATGCTAAGGCGGGACTAGAACTCACTGCTTTCTAGCCCAGTGCCCTAACCACTTGACCCTACTGGCTCCTAATTTTAAAATTTTTATTCAAATTTGATAACACGGTATAAATAATTCCAGAATTAGAACGAGACCCTCCAGATTAAGAATAACCAAGGGTGAAAATCCAGGGTTCTCCATAGTACAAATTAAATAAAAATCAAATCAAAATGTCAGCAAGAATGGAGAAGCCACTTTTTCAAATCCTTTGCTCAATTTCCCTGCAAAAATAACAAGCTTCCTCCAAGATTTCATCAGGGGTCTCCGGCCCATTGATGTACAGGTAATCCTCGACTTATGACCACGATTGAGCCCCAAATTTACGTTGCTAAATGAGACATTCGTTAAGTGAGCTTTGCCCCGTTTTACGACATTTTCTTGCCGCGGTTGTTAAGCCAATCACTGCAGTTGTTAAGTGAACCCAGTTTCCATATTGACTTTGCTTAGTCATAAGGTTGCAAAAGGGGAATGGCGGGAGCCCCGCGACTGTCATAAATACGAGACAATTGCCAAGCGTCCGAATGTTAAATCACGTGATCCTCAGGATGTTGCAACATGACCGGTTTTCCAAAGCTATAAAACCAGATTTTTCAGGGCATCTCACCAACAATTTCACAACTCTTTGCGAAGGGTTATTTTGTTTTTTCCTCCTTTGTCCCCGAAAAAACACTTTTGAAAACTGGTCCTCGGTCCCGTTTTTTTCAGTGCCGTTCTAACTTCGAACGGCCACTAAACGAAACCCTTGCCACTCGAGCACTATCCGCCGTCCAATGCTGATTTTAGCATTTGCTTTCGGTTCCTTTTCAGAATCCCTCCAAGGTTTGTCCAAACCTCTCTGGGAAAGTTCACAGCTCTTGCTCAAAGGCAGGGCCTTGGCCTCCGGTTTCATTTCAGACGGGGCTGTTCGAGATAACAAAACCGAAAATTGTGCCCGATTTACACTTGCGGAGAGTTGTGAAATTGTTGATGAGACGCCCTGCAAAATCTGGTTTTATGGCCTGGCTTCGAAAAATTAAAAGTTTGTTCCCAGGGGGCCCACTGGAAGTCAGGAAACAGGCTGTTTCTGGTCTCCGGGAGAGTGGGGAAGGCTGTTTTCACCCTCCCCAGACTCCTAGAAAGCCCCTGGAGCCTGGGGAGGGCAAAAAAATGGACCTACCAGGACATCGCGTGCCAAAAGCGGGGGTCGCTCATGCATGCGCAGGGTGCATTGAATTATGGTTGTGGGCACGTGCACGCTCGACCCCCCCCCCCCAAGGTACCCCCCCTGCTTTTGGCCCATCAATGGCAAACCGGTTAGTCATCACTGGTCTACAGTATTCTATTTTCTGTTCTATTCTATTCACATCAGAAGCACTTACGGCCCACCTGGACAACTGTAGGTTCCAAAAATGCAGCTCCTCACTGGAAGTTTTTAAGAGACTGGACAGCCCCTTCTCTGAAATGGTCTAGGCCTGTGATGGTGAACCTGTGGCACACAGAGCCATATCAGTGGGCACGCGAGCTCAGCTCCGGCACTCATGCGTGCGCCAGCCAGCTGATTTTGGGGCCTTCTGGGCCCACCAGAAGTCAGGAAACACACTGTTTCCGGCCTCTGGGGTGGGGGAGGCCATTTTTGCCCTCCCCAGGCTCCTAGAAAGGCTCTGGAGCCTGGGGAGAGCAAAAAACGGGCCTAATGTGCCAGCCTGTGCCAAAAGTGGGAGGAGCATGGCGGGGGTGGGATGCATAGAATTATGGATGTGGGCACACATGCGTGTGACCCCACCACGCTCTCCCCACTTTTGGCACACGATGGCAAATAGGTTAGCCATCACTGGTCTAGGCTCTAGGGTTTCCTGCTTGAGCAAAGGGCTGGATTATTTATTTATTTATTTATTTATTTTTATTTACTTATTTATTATTCAAATTTATATACCGCCCTACTCCCGAAGGACTCAGGGCGGTGAACAGCCAAAATAAAATACAGACAATACAAACGTTAAAACCCCATTAAAATTATTAAATGTTTTGGCCCAGAAACAAATTTAAAACACCCAATTTATAAGACAAATCAAAAGCCATTTAAAAAGTTTCAAAGGGAAAGTTAGGCCAGGCCAGCCTGATGGAACAGGCTGTTTTGAGATTAGAAGACCTCCGGGATCCCTTCCAGCTTTATTCGATTCGATTCGATTCCTCTCCGGCTCCGGCTCATCCCTAGAACCGCTTGGGAAGATTGCAAAAAGGAAACTTGGATGCAATCTTCTAAACAAATATTTGGGCTGATTTCTTTGCTCTTTGGCCCCAGAACCCTTTTTTAAACCCTGTGCATGAATGTCAAAGTTACATAACTTGGATTAGGGCAGCCAAGTGGACATTCGAATTCAGAAGTGGTGCACGCACAGAGACAAATCATAAGTAGAGCCCCTACATTGAGTTCCTTTGGGTCTTCTTGCTGTTTGGGCCACTTGTTTGAAATGGTCTAGATCTCCTGTTGAGGTGGCGGCTGGAGGAGAAGACCCCTGAGGTCAATCCCAGCTCTACTCTATTTTATTCTGTCCCGTCCTGTCCTCTGCTGTGTAATACACAACCCCAACATGTTTGTTCAGTGTTTGTTCAGTGTTTTTAGTAAACTTCTGAAGTTTAACTAACAGTTGCGAGACTTTAAGAGGCCGAAATTTTTATTGAGAAGAATAGAATAAAGTTGGAAGATCTTCTAATCGAACTCCCTACTCAGTCAGGAGACCCTATGCCAGTGATGGAGAACCTTTTTGCCATTGCGTGCCAGGAAGGGGGGGGGTGGAGGTTTGAGCATGCACACGCCCTCACCCATAATTCTATGCGCCCCCCACATGCGCACATGACCCCCCTCCCCCTCACTCCTGGCACGCGATGGCCCAGTAGGTCCGTTTTTTTTTCCTCACGTAGCTCCAGATCCTCTCTATGCATCTGGGGAGGGCAAAAAACAGCCTTCGCCACCCCCTCGGAGGCCCGAAACGGCCTGTTTTCCAACTTTCAGTTGGACAGGAACCAGCCTCCAGAGACTCCTGAAGAGAAAGGAAGTGACAGTTTTTGCTGTCCCCAGCCTCCAGAGCCCACCGGAAGTTGGGAAATGGGCTGTTTCTGGCCTCCGGAGGGCCTCCAGGGAGGTGGGGAAGGTCAGTTTTGCCTTCCCCAGGCTCCTAAAAAGCCTCTGGTGCCTGGGGAGGGCAAAAAACGGGCCTACCAGGCCCACTGGGCCATCACATGTCAAAAGCGGGGGCAGTGGGGGAGGGGACACGCATGGGGAGCAGGGGGCTGTGAATTATGGGTGTGGGCATGTGCACGCACCCCCCCCCATGCTCCCCCCACTTTTGGCACGCGATGGCAAAAAGGTTAGTCATCCCCGGTGTAGGGTCTCCTGCTTGGGTGGGAGGTTAGACTAGATGACCTACAGGGTCCCTTCCAACTCTGTTAATCTGTTAAAATACTGGAGAGCTGCTCTCATGTCACCCCACCCCCCTTTTTAATTTTAAAATTAACTTTAATGTGTGAAATTGGTAGAGTCACATTAAAATCCCCTGCTAAGCTCATCAGCCACATTCTCAAAACTTCAATCATTTCTCAAAACTTCAATAAAACCTTAAATCTTTTTTGGGGGGTGGGGTGGGGGAAATTTCTTTCTTTCTTTCTTTCTTTCTCTTTCTTTCTTTCTTTCTTTCTTTCTTTCTTTCTTTCTTTCTTTCTTTCTTTCTTTCTTTCTTTCTTTCTTTCTTTCTCCTGAAGGACTCAGGGAGGTGCAGAGCCATGTTAAAATCCCAAGATACAAAATTTAAAATATTTTTAAAAATAATTAAAACACGTTGGCCCCCAGATTTAAAACCCACCAATTAAAATACCCAATTTGTGAATCCTTCTTAGGCCAGGCCAGCTTGCTGGAATAAAAGGGTCTTAAGGGCGCGGTGGAAGGTGTGCAGTGTGGGAATCATACGCACTCCCGGGGACAATTCATTCCAGAGAGTGGGTGCTTTTTACGCACAGAATGGGTTGACATACCCGAATTTTACTCTCTTTAACAGTCGGAACCCTAACTTAACCTAACCTTAACCTAACCATGGCCTTCCTCATTAACCACTACAAATATAGACAAGGACGCCAAAATTGTGAACACGAATGCAACTTTATTCGAAGGTTATGCAACAGTATTTTGCAATTCTTCCTTCTCTGCCTTTATGCCTAAGGGAGGGTCAAGTTCTGCTTTGGACTCGAATTTCATTTATTTATTTATTTATTTATTAGTTTGATTTATATGCCGCCCTTCTCTGGAGACTCAGGGCGGCTTACAATGCGTTAAGCAATAGCCTTCATACTTTTGTATATACCTGCTTAGTAGGGCTTTCGGGCCCCCCTGAGTGGTGTTCTTTTTTATACAAAGTCAGCTTATTGCCCCCACAATCCGGGTCCTCATTTTACCCACCTCGGAAGGATGGAAGGCCGAGTCAACCATGAGCCTGGTGAGATTTGAATTTGCAGTAATTGCAGGCAGCTGGCAGATAAGTGCTACTTTAAAAGCACATAGTCCACTGGGACACCATTCTCTTGGTGGTGTCTCTTCCCCCTTCTTCCTCAAGCTTATTCCTTGCGCCCATTAGAGCAGGGTGTCAAACCCCCCCCCCCCCCGCTTTTTGGATTTTTAATTGTTTAAGGGGTTTTAGTCGGGATGTTTTAAATTTTAGGGCCAATTGTTTAATTCTTTTAAATTTTTTTAAAATTTTGTACTGAATGTTTTTTATTCTTGGCTATGCACCGCCCTGAGTCCACCAGGAGAAGGGTGGTATACAAATTTAATAAAATAAATCAATAAAATAAATATCAGTGGTGAAATCCCTTTTTTTTTTTAACTACCGGCTCTGTGGGGCATGGCTTGGTGGGCGTGGCAGGGAAAATGCAAAATCCCCATTCCCGCCTCACTCCTGGGGGAAGGATATTGCAAAATCTCCATTCCCACCCCACTCTGGGGCCAGCCAGAGATGGTATTTGCCAGTTCTCCAAACTACTCAAAATTTCCACTACCGGTTCTCCAGAACCTGTCAGAACCTGCTGGATTTCTGGACCCCTGATAGATATATATAGTTATTCAGACAATCATTTGTCTGGAAAGTCATAGGGTTTCCTGCCTGAGCAGTGGGTTGGACTAGAAGACCTTAAGGGTCCCTTCCAACCTTGTTATTCTGTACCAGATGTCAAAAGGAACATCTTGCAGCCTCCTGAAGCACCTGAGAGGTGTGACACTCACCAACTTTCTTGACAAAGCCTGGAGATTTGAAAGATCCAATGGAAGTTGTGCTCCTCCTTAGCTTTGATACCTTTACAATGATCGGCTCATACCTGAGATAAAAGACACCTGAGCATGGAATGCAAACATTGTTTAAAATGCTTGGTATGGGCACTTTCCCCCTTTTTAAATTTCCTGCCTGGCTATCTCTCTCTCTTTCTCTCTCTCTCTCTCTCGGTCTTTGGTTATTCAGGTCTTCTCCCGCGTAAAATTGGAAGTCTCTTGGCGACGTTTCGACAAAGTCTCATTCATCATCTTCAGGCTGGTGTTTTCGGCTTCGTGCTTCTAGGAGCAATGTGTGATTGCAGCTGTTTCTTCCTTTTAACTTCTAGTGGGGGTATGAAAGACCTACATACAAACACCCATGAAAACCTCAGAAAACATTATATATATATATATATATATATATATATATATATATATATATATATATATATATATATATATATATATATATATATGTGTGTGTGTGTGTGTGTATGTATATGTATATGTATATGTATATGTATATGTATATGTATATGTATATGTATATGTATATGTATATGTATATGTATATGTAGGTCTTTGGTTATTCGGGTCTTCTCCCGTGTAAAATTGGAAGTGTCTTGGCAACGTTTCGACAAAGTCTCATTCGTCATCTTCAGGCTGGTGTTTTCGGCTTCCTGCTTCTAGGAGCAATGTGTGATCGCAGCTGTTTCTTCCTTTTAACTTCTAGTGGGGGTATGAAAGACCTACATACAAACACCCATGAAAACCTCAGAAAACATTATATATATATATATGTATATGTATATGTATATGTATATGTATATGTATATGTATATGTATATGTATATGTATATGTATATGTATATGTATATGTATATGTATATGTAGGTCTTTGGTTATTCGGGTCTTCTCCCGTGTAAAATTGGAAGTGTCTTGGCAACGTTTCGACAAAGTCTCATTCGTCATCTTCAGGCTGGTGTCCTCGGCTTCGTGCTTCCAGGAGCAATGTGAGATCGCAGCTGTCTCTTCCTTTTAATTGCTAGTGGGGGTGGGAGCTGATTGGGTGGAAGCTTGGCTGTGTTCTGATTGGGTGGAGGTGTGTTCTGATTGGTTAGGGGCTTGGCTGTGCTCTGATTGGATGGGGGGGTTGGTTGTGCTCTGATTGGCTGGATTACCCGCCAATCAGAAAGTCCCATTCATCATCTTCAGGCTTCAGTCATGAGACTTTGTTAAAACGTCGCCAAGACACTTCCAATTCTACATGGGAGAAAACCCAAATAACCAAAGACCTACAAATACCCGCGAAAACCTCAGAAAACAAATATATATATATTTGTTTTCGTGAAACCTGAATAACCAAAGACCTATATATATAGGGAAGTCTCATGACTGAAGCCTGAAGATGACGAATGAGGCTTTGTTGAAATGTTTTGTTTTGTTTTTTTAATTTGATTTATATGCCGCCCTTCTCCAGAGACTCAGGGCGGCTTACAATGCATTAAGCAATAGCCTTCATACTTTTGTATATTTTATATTTATACAAAGTCAGCTTATTGCCCCCAACAAACTGGGTCCTCAATTTACCCACCTTATAAAGGATGGAAGGCTGAGTCGACCTGGAGCCTGGCTGGGATTGAACTCGCAAGTACTGTATTTTCCTGCGTATAAGACTACTTTCTAACACACAAAAATCTTCTCAAAAGTCGGGGGTCGTCTTATACGCCGGGTCTCATTCTCCTGTAACCAGGCAGACCAGCCCATAAGGCTCTGACAAGCCTTAAATGGCTCTGAGGAGGGTCGTCTTATACGCCCAGTCATCTTATACGCCGGAAAATACGGTAATTGCAGGCAGGTGGATCTTAAATGCTGCCTTTGTAGGAGGCATTACTCCCCTACGCTACTCAGGCTCTATAAGGGAAATGTTGCCAAGACACTTCCAATTTTACGTGGGAGAAAACCCGAATAACCAAAGACCTACATACAAACACCCACGAAAACCTCAGAAAACAATATATATATATGGGGGCGGGGGGGGGGGGTAGACCAGGTGCTTCGATAGAAAAACACTTAACCTCTCCCCTGGCTCAAACTGACGAAGGGAGGAGAACTTGTGGCTCAGAGGTTAATACAACTCCCTAACATGCCGGCAACCCAAGTTGGAATCCGAGTAAGGGTATGGCTAGCTGACGAGAGCTAAACATCTGGAAATAGATCTATACTAGTCTCCCTTTATTTCTTTATCAGCAAATATAAATTTGAAATGTATGTGTATATATGTGTATAACAGGGGGTCCACCTATTTACAGAAAGAGAGTAACAGAATGGGGAGCTTTAGAGGTCCTAGTCCAACCTTTTGGTCAAGCAGGAGACTGTCCCAGCCTCTTCTTAAAAACATCCAGTGTTGGAGCACTCACAACTTCTTGTGGCAAGCTGTTCCACCTGATTAATTGTTCTCACGGTCAGGAAGTTTCTCCTTAGTTCTAAGTTGCTTCTCCCCTTGATGAGTTTCCATTCATTGCTTCTTCTCCTGCTTTCTGGTGCTTTGGAGAATAGCTTGACCCCCTTCCTCCTCTCTGTGGGAGCCCCTCAAATATTGGAAGATGCTCTCCTGTCTCCCCTGGTCCTTCTCTTCCCTAGACTAGCCAGGCCCAGTTCCTGCAACCGTTCATCCTATGTTTTAGCCTCCATCATCCTGGTTGCTCTTCTCTGCACTCTTTCCAGAGTCTCCACATCTTTTTTATAGTGTGGTGACCAAAACTGGATGCAGGATTCTAGGTGTGGCTTTATAGAGTGGTATCAGTACCTCCCTTGATCTTGATTGAATCCCTGTTAATACAAATTCGAACAGTCACTTAGTGAATGGCAGTACGATGAGAACCAGTTGCATCATGTGGGAGAGAAGGAGGGCGAAGACAGCCCCTCCTTAGCAGTTCCCATTGTAGATGCAGATAATGGAGATTTTTGTCTCTAGGTGTGGAAAAATAAAGAGGACAGCTTGGAAGAATTGCCACAGGTCATTCATAGCTTTGGGCCTGTCATGAATTCACGTGGAGATTCAGGACCCAGCTCTTTCTTGCTCTCCCTTTCTCTGCCTCTTTCCCTCCCTCCGTCCCCCTCTCCCTCCCTCTCCCTCTGTCTCTCCCTCTGTCTCTCTGTCTCTCTCTCTCTTTCACATTTTGAAATCATATTTCATTCATTTTTAGGAGTTTACATTTTGAATTTTTGAATTCATATTTCCATGTTTAAGAATTCATATTTTGAATTTTTGCATCAGTGTTTTCCCCTTTTTCTGATGTCCTTGTCTAGTTCTGTTTGGCTCTCGTTCATTTTTCTCTCTTTTGGATTTTAACCTTCTGCATAAAATAAAATAAAAAATCTGCATCAAATACAAATATTTTATGCATTTTAATCTTCGGCCTGAAATAAAAACAGACCTGCATAAAATACAAAAAAAAATATTGTATTTTAATCTTCTGCATAAAAAAAAACACTTCATAAAATACAAAAAAATGTATTTTAATCTTCTGCATAAAATTAAAAAAAACAAACCCTGAGATTAAAAAAAAAGAGAGATGCCCAAACTGAGTAACAGAGAACAAGATAGGCGTGAATCTTTAATCAGTTAGTCTTTATTTTGCAACCGAAATAGGGCAGGACGTTATCTCCAGCCCACCCGTCTCCTTGCCAGAGATCTTCACCTGATCTCCTTATCAAGCCACCTGGACTAAATAAGATCTGGAAATTCTTCTTTGCTATCTGATCTACAGTCCTGCCTCTTTCTTGCCACCCTGTTTACCAGAAAGGGGTTTGGTCTCTGCCCTGCCCTGCCCTCCGCCCACCCCATCCTTCCTGCCTGAGCAACACCGAAATCTAATAAACCCTTCTCCGGTGTTGCAAGAATCAGCCAAAATCTGCTTTCCCCTCACTCCAAACATCAGCTTCCATCTCATCCTGTGCTTTTTCATATGTACCGAAACCATCCCATTAAAAAAAAATTGGATAGGATAGGATAGGATAGGATAGGATAGGATAGGATAGGGTAGGATAGGGTAGGGTAGGGTAGGGTAGGGTAGGATAGGATAGGATAGGGTAGGGTAGGGTAGGGTAGACTAGACTAGACTAGACTAGACTAGACTAGACTAGACTAGACTAGACTAGACTAGACTAGACTAGAATAGAATAGAATAGAATAGAATAGAATAGAATAGAATAGAATAGAATAGAATAGAAATAAAGCAAAGGACTGGACTGGACTGGACTGGACTGGACTGGACTGGACTGGACTAGAATAGAATAGAATAGAATAGAATAGAATAGAATAGAATAGAATAGAATAGAATAGAATAGAATAGAATAGAACAGAATAGAAATAAAGCAAAGGAATGGAACAGAACAGAACAGAATAGAATAGAATAGGAATAAAGCAAAGGAATGGAATGGAATGGAATGGAATGGAATGGAATGGAATGGAATGGAATAGAATAGAATAGAATAGAATAGAATAGAATAGAATAGAATAGAATAGAATAGAATAGAATAGAATAGAATAGAATAGAATAGAATAGGAATAAAGCAAAGGAATGGAATGGAATGGAATGGAATGGAATAGAATAGAATAGAATAGAATAGAATAGAATAGAATAGAATAGAATAGAATAGAATAGAATAGAATAGAATAGAATAGAATAGAATAGAATAGAATAGGAATAAAGCAAAGGAATGGAATGGAATGGAATGGAATGGAATGGAATAGAATAGAATAGAATAGAATAGAATAGAATAGAATAGAATAGAATAGAATAGAATAGAATAGAATAGAAATAAAGCAAAGGAATGGAATGGAATGGAATGGAAGAAGAGAAGAGAAGAGAAGAGAAGAGAAGAGAAGAGAAGAGAAGAGAAGAGAAGAGAAGAGAAGAGAAGAGAAGAGAAGAGAAGAGAAGAGAAGAGAAGAATATAACAGAGTTGGAAGGGACCTTGGAGGTCTTCTAGTCCAACCCCCTGCCCAGACAGGAAAGCCTACACCACTTCAGACAAATGATTATCCAATCTCTTCTTAAAAACTCCCAGTGTTGGAGCATTCACAACTTCCGGAGGCAAGTCGTCCCACTGGTTCATTGTTCTCACTGCCAGGAAATTTCTCTTTAGTTCTAAGTAGGAGAAGCTCAGCTGAGACTAGAACCATGAAATTTTTCTGTGAATCGGTCCCTTGTGTAGAATACAGATAGTCCTCGACTTACAACAGTTTGTTTAGTGATCGTTGAAGTCACAACGGCACCGAACAAAGTGACTGACAAATGTTTTTCACACAATGATTGCAGCCTCCCTGTGGTCACGTGATCAAAATTCGGACCCTTGGCAACTGGCGTGTACTTATGACGGTTGCAGTATTCCCCCCCTGGCGTCACACGATCCCCTTTTGCAAACTTCCAACAAGCAAAGTCAATGGGGAAGCCACGTTCACTTAACAACCATGTGGCTAATTTAACAAGAAAAGGCAAGAAAAGTTATAAAATGGAGCAAAATCACTTAATAAATTTCTCAGTTAGCAACGTAAATTTTGGGCTCTGTTGTGGTCATAAGTCAAGGACTATCTCTATGTTCCTTAGCCCAAACTGACCTGTCCTTTTTCTCCCGCTCCATCCCGATATTCACCTGCCATAGCACCGTATTAAGTATTATTTCACAATACTTACATTATTGTTATTAATAATAATTAACTATTATTTCAATGGTTAGATGGGCAAGATATTCGTATTTGAAACCATAGATCTTTTTAACGTTTATATTTTATTTCGCTTTACTAATCTAGGTGAAACGTTACTATATATTGCCAGCCCATGTACTCTATGATATTCCATGTGCTACATAAATAAATAAATCACAAGTTTAAAGTCACTATTAGTCATTATTATGGCCCTATAGTTACAGTTAGTCACATATAGTCACTAATCACTCGAAGTACTATTTCACAGGTTTAAATCCGAGCACTTGCTATGAGGGAGAGCTGCCGAGCCAGCAAGCTACCATTCTCCTTTTCCATTTAAAAGACCCGTGACATAATTACTATATTTAATAAAAGATATTATGGATTATGGTCTGTTGCACAGTAAGCCAGGTGTTTAGATTGGATTTGGGATGTTGATTCACCACTTTTCCAAGGATCTGGGATAGGCAGATATTATTTAATAAGAATGACAGCTGTTCTGAGTCAAGCTGCCTTTAGCAATTGACTGGTGTGGATTTTGTCAATGTCGAGGATGTTCAGGTGGTTATTGTAATTATTGTTGTTGGTGAAACAGTCAACCAGGCTGGATTTGGCCCTTCTGTCCGCCTATCTTATCCTTCCCAAGGACCTGGGACAGCCAGATGTGGAAGTTTGATGGGATTAAAGGCCTCGTCACAGGATGTCAGCCGTTCCAAGTACATCTGCCATTTGCAATTGACTGATGGGGATTTTGTCAATGCTGGTGGGTATTTGAGTGTGAGAGAAAATCTTAGTGAAGTCTTAGTCTTAGTGGACCACCAATTAAATATGAGTCAGCAGTGTGTAGCGGCAGCCAAAAAATCCAATGCAATCCTAAATTGCATTAACAGAGGGATTGAATCAAGATCATGTGAGGTACTAATACCACTCTGTAAAGCCTTAGTAAGGCCACACCTGGAATCCTGCATCCAGTTTTGGTCACCACACTATAAAAAAGATGTGGAGACTCTAGAAAGAGTGCAGAGAAGAGCAACCAGGATGATGATGATGATGATGATGATGATGATAATTATTATTAATCAAGATCTTGTGGGACTTTAGGATTCAGACTGACAGGCACTTGGTCCACAACACACCTGACATAACAGTAGTTGAAGAGAAAAAAGGATGGTTCATTGACATTGCAATACCTGGGGATGCACGGATTGAAGATAAGCAGCAAGAAAAAATCACAAAATACCGGGACTTGCAAATCGAAGTTGAGTGACTATGGAAAAAGAAATCATGTGTTGTTCCGATTGTAATTGGAGCCCTTGGAGCAATACCCAAAGGGCTACCCCGCTATTTAGAAATTCTAAATTTACCGGACTTGGACATTTTGACTCTACAAAAAACCACCTTACTCGGAACAGCTTACATCCTCCGACGATACCTTAACAGTTCCTAGGTCCTTGGTTAGGACTCGAGCTGCTGAGCTATTAGCCAGCCTCAAAGACTGTGAATCTCACTACAGATTAACCAATAATAATAATAATAATAATAATAATAATAATAATAATAATAATAATAATAATAATAATAATAATTCATTGACATTGCAATACCTGGGGATGCACGGATTGAAGATAAGCAGCAAGAAAAAAATCACAAAATACCGGGACTTGCAAATTGAAGTTGAGCGACTATGGAAAAAGAAATCGTGTGTTGTCCCGATTGTAATTGGAGCCCTTGGAGCAATACCCAAAGGGCTACCCCGCTATTTAGAAATTCTAAATTTACTGGACTTGAACATTTTGACTCTACAAAAAACCACCTTACTCGGAACAGCTTACATCCTCCGACGATACCTTAACAGTTCCTAGGTCCTTGGTTAGGACTCGAGCTGCTGAGCTATTAACCGGCCTCAAAGGCTGTGAATCTCACTAAAGATTAAATAATAATAATAATAATAATAATAATAATAATAATAATAATAATAATAATAATAATAATAATAATAATAATAATAATAATAATTTTATTTCTATATCACCCTTCTCCTGAAGGACTCAGGGCGGTGTACAGCCTATTAAAAGCACAAAAACAGACATCAATTAAAAATAATTAAAATTAATAAATAATTTCGGCTCAGATTTAAAACCCAACATTTAAAACACCCAAATTAAAATCATTACATTGATAGCCCAGCCTGGCGGAACAACAAGGTCTTGAGGGCACAGCGAAATACACGGAGGTCGGAGATCTTACGCATTTCTGGGGGCAGCTCATTCCACAGGGCAGGGGCCCCCACAGAGAAGGGTGTCCCCAGCCGACATAACTAGACTGATGGCACCCTGAGGAGACCCTCTCTGTGGGAGCGGACTGGCCGGTGGGAGGCTACTGGTGGGAGAAGATGGTCTCGAAGGGGACTGGAGGCTCAAACATATGATGAACAGCTGCAGGAACTGGGCCTGGCTACTCTAGTGAAGAGAAGGACCAGGGGAGACAGGAGAGCATCTTCCAATATTGGAGGGGCTGCCACAGAGAGGAGGAAGGGGGTCAAGCTATTCTCCAAGGCACCTGAAGGCCAGACAAGGAACAATGGATGGAAACTGACCAAGGAGAGGTTCAACCTGGAAATAAGGAGGAATTTTCTGACAGTGAGAACAATCAACCAACAGAACCAAAGTTGCCTTTGGAAGTTGTGGGAGCTTCATCATTGAAGGCTTTCAAGAAAAGACCAGTCAGAAATGGTGTAGGGTCTCCTGCTTGGGCATGGGGTTGGACTAGATGACCTCCAAGGTCCCTTCCAACTCTGTTAATCTGTCACTGCAGCTTTTTTGGAGAGGTCTTTGCAGCTTCTGAACTGACCTGCCTTCTGCCATCCTGAGGCAGGATGACTGGATTTGGGTTTTTTTTTTTTTGGTTTTGCTTTTTTGCCCGCTGCCCTGTCTTTTTAAATAAAGCACAGCTATTTGCATTGCCAGCTTTGAGAAAGTCAAAAATTTTGGCAGTCTCGAAAAGCGATGCGGCCCACTCGGTGTGCAAAAAGCTTTTACCGGCCCGTGAGAACCCGGGGGTAAATTTGGAATCATTATGAAAGTGTCGTGCGATGAGGTTACTTGCCCTTTTCCCGCTATTAATCAGCACCGCGATTTAGAGATTCTCGTTTCTATTTATTGTGTCTGTTTTCTCTTCTTGGGTTGTTGACAGTCATGGTTGATTGAGCGGCTTAGGCGGCGTGAAAAGAAGGCTGCCTCCAAACTCTCCTCTGCAGACATTTTTACTCCTTTTTATTTATTTATTTATTCTCTCTTTCGTTTATTTATCTGTTTGTAGTCTAACCCGGGTGATTTTACCTGGTTTGGGTCATGAAATGTTTGTAAGAGAACAGCCCAGCTCAGAGAAGATCAAGGACTCCACAGAACTCCTCCTCCTCTCCCCACACCCCTCTCCCTTCTAGCATTGATGATGTAATCTAGCTGGGTTATGAAACGTTTGCAAGAAAACTACCAAACTCAGAGAGCACCAAAGACTGCATAGTCTCCTCCTTCTCCTCCTCTTCTTCTTTCTCTTCCTCCTATCTCCTATTGGTACTGATGATGTTACTTAGTTGGGTAATGAAACGTCTAGAAAAAAGCAACCCAGCTCCGAGAGCACCATGAAGGCCTCATCTATTTATTTATGTATTATTAAAATTATTATTTTAATACATTATTTATTAATTTATTATTTATCCCAACAAGCCGGCCTTGCTTGATTGATTTTAATGGGTTTTTTAAAAAAAAATTGGTATTATTAATTTTTTGAGGTTTTAAATTGGGTATTTTAATTGGGTAATTTATATTGGAACGCCGATGATTTAATCTAATTTTAAATTTTTTAATATTTGTATTATATGTGTTTTAATCTGGTTGTTCACCGCCCTGAGTCCCCCTCCCGGGGAGAAGGGCGGTATATAAATTTAAATAAATAAATAAATAAATAAATAAATAAATAAATAAATAAATAAATAAATAAATAAATAAATAAATAAATAAATAAATAAATAAATAAATAAATAAATAAATAAATAAATAAATAAAATTATTGGCCATCCATTTCATATCAAAACATCCAGACACTGATGCTAGATATTTCCAAGATAATAGCCCAGAGTATCGATATTTGTAGAACAATGCTGAACATTTTACATATAGGTAGTCCTTAACTTATAAGAGTTCCTGACCATCCAAAGTTACAGCGGGATTGTTGTAACCTTATGGCCGTTTTTCACCACTTATGACCGCATGGTCACATAATCAAAATTTAGACACTTGAGAATTGACTCACATTTATGACGGTTACAGCGGCCCAGGGTCCCGTAATCCTCTTTTGCGACCTTCAGACCAGCAAGGTCAATGGGGAAGCCAGATTCATTTAACAACCGGGTTACTAACTTAATGACTTCAGTGATTCACTTAACGACGGTGGCTAAAAATGACATTAAAATGTTTGCAAAAACTCCCTTAACATCCGTCTCCCTTAGCAAGGCAAACTTTGGGCTCAATTAACCAGTGGAACAACCTGCCTCCAGAAGTTGTGAATGCTCCAACACGGGAGGTTTTTAAGAAGATGTTGGATAACCATTTTTCTGAAGTGATGTAGGGTTTCCTGCCTAAGCAGGGAGTTGGACTAGATGACCTCCAAAGGTCCCTTCCAACTTTGTTAAATTATTAGAAGTAGGAGACTACCCTACCTACCACCACAAGAGCCTTGGTGACACAGCAGACTAAAGTGCTGTTAATTAGCACCAGCTGCCTGCCAATTACTGCGAGTTCGAATCTCACCAGGCTCAAGGTTGACTCAGCCTTCCATCCTTCCGAGGTAGGTAAAATGAGGACCCGGATTGTGGGGGCAATAAGCTGACTTTGTATAAAAAAGAACACCGCTTGGGGGGGCCAAAAGCCCTACTAAGCAGGTCTATACAAAAAGTATGAAGGCTATTGCTTAACGCATTGTAAGCCGCCCTGAGTCTCCGGAGAAGGGCGGCATATAAATCGAACTAATAAATAAATAAATAAATAATAAATAAATACCTGTATTTGTAGAACAAACTTAAACATTTTATATATATTTTAAAAATATATAGAGAGAGGGGAGTGGTCTGGCTCAGGTGAGAAAGATCAGCTTTGCATGGGGAAATCCTCAGATGCAAAATTCAGACCTCACTCCCTGTTGTATAAGAGTGCAGTTAAATCCCAGATGTTTCCCAGGACATCTGATTAATTTTGTTTCGATCCTCGGGAGGTTATAGAACCTGTTGAACTGAGTCACGTAAAGACTTATGATTCTACACAACATGCTAGGTTAGCTGGGGTTAACCAGAGCTATCGATGTCAGTCCAACTGGTTTGTTCAGTTGATAATCTGGGGGTGTGTACTAAGAAAATGGAGTAATTCAATGCTAGTGGTGTAAACTTAGCCAACGTAGAACAGATTCTATCTGATATAATACATAATGTACGGATTATGATATAATATATAATTTATGGATCATAGATTGTGGATTATATATCATATGATATTAAGAATGGTTGCTGGAATTGAGTAAACCTAGGTTAATGAAAAGAAGGATTAGGGGTGACATTTCAGTAGTCTTCCGATATTTGGGGGCTGCCCCGAAAGAGAGGGGGTCAACTTATTCTCCAAAGCCCCTGAGGGCAGGAGAAGAAACAACGGATGGGAACTCATCAAGGAGAGAAGCAACTTGGAACTAAGGAGAAATTTCCTAAGAGTGAGGACGATTAACCAGTGGAACAACTTGCCACAAGGGGTTGTGGGTGCTTCATCACTGGAGGCTTTTAAGAAGAGGCTGGACAGTCACTTGTCTGCAATGAAAGAGGGACTCTACTTCAGGGAGTCGCCCTGGTGTGAATTGACATTCAGGGGACTCCTTGAAATTTGCACTTGGAGTCGGTCAGTTGGAAAAAGGATTAGGGCAGTCCTCGACTTACAACCAGGATAGGCAGCGCAGAGGTAGACAGTCCTCGACATACGAACACAGCCGGGACCAGAATTTCCATTGCTAAGCAAGGCAGTTGTTAAGGAAGATTTGCCCCATCTTACGACCTTTCTCGACACGGTCTTTAAAGTGAATCCCTGCCGTTGTTAAGTGAGTAAAGGAATCTGCCTTCCTCATTGACTTTGCTTGTCAGAAGGTTGCCAAAGGGGATCACGTAACTCTGGGACACGGCGACCGTCGTATATAGGAGCCAGCTGCCATGGCTGAATTTCGATCACGTGAGAACGGGGAAGCCGCAATGGTCGTTAAGTGTGAAAAACGGTCCCAAGTTCCTTTTTTTCAGGGTGGTTTTGACTTCGAACGGTCACTAAATGAATCGTCGTAAGTCCAAGGACTACCTTTGTAGGTTGGCAAGGTTACTTATTTGTGGTGCACGTTTTTAATTCTTGAGCTCAAACCTCCTTGCGCTTTCCCAGAGACGATGGTGGATCTCTCGCGCCCACAAAGAATGAGCACTAAAATAAGATGCTGGGAGGGAAGCTCCTTTCTAATCTTCCCCTCGAGCTCCACGTCAGACCAGCCCTTTTTAGGTTTTGTAATCCCGTAAATTGGCCGGATCGTGGGAGTCTTTGCTTCGAAAGCCGACAGCCTCTCTGCCCCTGATGTCACCTCACTGTCAATCTCAGTCGTGGCGGCTGTTGAGGAAATGTCACTCTTAATCCGTCATCGGATGGGACGAGAGGCAGCCGGCCCACTTCTCTCTTCCGTGGAGGATTGACAGCTAAGTCCTCGATTTACGACCGCAGCTGAGCCTGACATTTCTCAGGCTGAGAGCAAGTGAACTTATTTGCCCTATTTTATGACCTTTCCTCCTGCGGTTGTTAAGCGAATCGCTTCCGTTGTTAAGTCATACAGTGGTTAAATGAATCTGACTCCCACCTGGACTCTGCTTGTCAGGAGATCGCAAAAGGGGATCCCAAGATCCCAGGGAAGCTGCCACCCTATGAACCAGTTGTTGAGTCTGAATTTAAAAAAAATAAATAATAATAATTAGGTTATGAAATAAGATAGAACTGTGTTGGTGACCTATGGCACGTATGCAACAGGTGGCACACAGAGCCATATCGGCGGGCACACAAGCATTGCCCTCGCTCAGCTGCAGCGCGCATGTGCCTGCCGGCCAGCTGATTTTCACGCCTTCCGGGCCCACCGGAAGTTGGGAAACAGACTGTTTCTGGCCTCCGGAGGGCCTCCAGAGGGGTGGGGAAGGCTGTTTTTGCCCTCCCCAGGCTCCAGGGCCATTCTAGGAGCCTGGGGAGAAAGAAAATGGCCTTCTCTACCACCCCTGGAGGCCAGAAACGGCCCAGGGCACATTGAACTATGGGTGTGGGTACATACACGCGCGAGCCCCCCACATTCCCTTTGCTTTTGGCACACGATGGCAAAAAGGTTAGCCATCCCTGAGATAGAAAATACAAAAGAAAATAGGAAGACGGTGAAGGGAAAGGGTGGAAGGAGAAGGGAGGAAGGATAAGAAAAAAGAAGAAAAAAAATATTGACTTCCGACTGCTTCTGTTGCAGTAAAATAAAGCATTAATGTCAAACCACAACTTTTGATTTTCTTCCATAGTAATATAAACTAGCCATTTCTATAGAAGCATTCAGGGATGGGATTCAGCCAGTTGTTAACTTTCTGAGCAGTTCGGCGAACGGCTGTTGGAAGAAATGCATATTAATCTAATCAGTAAAACTCAAAATCATGGTTTTCTTTTTTTTTTCCCCACAAGCACAAAGCCCAGAAACGGTTTCCATGTGGCAACAAAGGCACTTATGCTTTTGATGGATTGGTTTGATTAAAGAAAAAAAATATAAGAGCCTGGATTTTGATCTTGGGACCACGGGGACTCTACAACAGTTGCAGAATGCGGCCGCGCGGGGGATTATGGGAGCGACAGGGGGCTCCCATGTGACACCTCTCCTGCAGGAGCTGCATTGGTTGCCGGTGGACTTCCGGGTGCACTTCAAGGTGTTGGTGATCACCTTTAAAGCGCTCCATGGCTTAGGACCAGGGTACTTACGGGACCGCCTTCTGCCACCAATTGCCCTCCCACTGGCCGGTTCGCTCCCACAGAGAGGGCCTTCTCAGGGTGCCGTCAGCCAGACAATGCCGGCTGGCGACCCCCAGGGGGAGAGCCTTCTCTGGTGGCACCTACCCTCTGGAACGACCTTCCTCCAGAGTTGTGAATGATCTCCGACCTCCGGACTTTTCGTCGGGCCTTAAAAACTTACTTTTTCCAGTTAGCCGGCACTGGCCTGATCCCATGGTTAATTTTTTAGAGATTGATATTGAATTGTTTTAAATTTATGGGCCAAATTTTATATTGGTTGCTTTTAAAATTCTTTCAACTTTTGTAAAATCTGTTTTTTATTCTGGCTGTTCACCGCCCTGAGTCCGCAAGGAGAAGGGCGGTATATAAATCTAATAAAATAAATAAATAAATAAAAGGTGTAAAGTCACCTTTCTCAGTGCCATTGTAATTTCAAACAGTCACTAAGCGAGGACCCGCTGTAATCATTACCACCAATACCCATGCCATCCAAACCTCGGATCGGACTCTTCTTACTCTAAAAGTCTTTTGTTTCTCAGCAGTCCTGACATCCAAACGAAACAACGAGCTGCAAATGACAATTTCGAATCCGCTAAATTTAATCCTCCTCTTTCCTCCGCATCTTTTATCGCTTGGCATTTAACTTGTGGTTTTGCCGTAAAAAAAATCCAGATTATAAAATTCAAATTGAATACCTTTCTTTTCTTTTCTTTTTCTTTTTGTTTTGGCCATTGCGTGAATAAATACATCAGTATTTCTCAGAACCGGTATTGTCGGCAGATTAAGGCATGCCAGTATGATGATGTTGTTGCTTCTGTTATTTAACTGCTTCCCATTGTTAGAAATCTTGGAGCAGTTGACACTGCGTTAATAATTTAAAACCAAAACACACTCCCTAGATTACGCACCGCCGTTAAATCCACAATCCGTTCCTAAACAGTAGAAAAATAATAGATGGAGGAGGAGACAAGGAAGGGATCCAGTGAGGCCAAACAAAATACAGATAGCCCTCCATTTATATGAATAGGATCTCTGGGAAATGTTCGCCACCACTAATGTGATGTCCTCGACTTACGACAGTTCATTTAGTGGCCGTTCGAGGCTACAACGGCACTGAGAAAAGGGACATTTTTACACTTGCGACTATTGCAACATCCGGGTGCTCCCTGTGCTCAAAATTCAGACGTTGGCAACTGACTCATGTTTATGACGGTCGCAGTGTCCCCGGGGTGTGTATGTGTCACACCAACCCCTTTTGCTAAGTCAACAGGGAAGCCGGATTCATTTAACAACCCGGTCACTAACTGCAGCGATTCACTGAATAACTGTGGCCAGAAAGGTCATAAAATGGGCAAAACTGTCACACTTAGCAACAGAAAGGTGGGAGATTGATTGTGGTCATAAACCGAGGACTACCCTGTTTTCATCTCAGAAGGCAAAGAAGCAGGATTGACCGATCCCAAATGTATCGTTTCAACTGGGAGATTGAAAAGGATCCCAACTAACAAATTCTTACAAACAGCCACACAGTGGCCTTCAGCTCTTCTTGGCTTAGACACGGATGGATCTTCTCTGGGAATCTCAAATGATCCGTCAGAGATCCCAGCATCCTGAAACACAATGTCACACCCTCACACCAACACTTCAAGCCTTCAGCACCAATAAAATAGTTAATCCCAGTTAATCCCAGTTAATCCCAGTAACAGCTACTCCTCGTCTTTCGACCACAATGGAGCCCAACATTCCCGTTGCTAAACGAGACAGCTGTTCATTGAGTTATGCCTTGATTTTATGACCTTTCTTGCCACCGTTATTAAGGGAATCCCCGCGGCGATTAAGTCACATGGTTGTTAAGTGAATCTGACTTCCCCATTGACTTTGCTTGTCAGAAGGTCGCAAATGGGGGTCACGTGACCCCCCCCCAGGACACTGCAACATGCCAGTTGCCAAGCCTCCGAATTTTGATCACGTGATGACGGCGAAGCTGCAACGGTTGTTAAGTGTGAAAAACAATCCTAAATTGCTCTTTTTTCAGTGCCGTTGTAAATCGAGAACTACTTGTACAGTGGCCGATCCAAAGCGATCCTTAAAGGATCTGAGTCCCTTTGAAAGTTGGAAATTAGGTTTATTTACCATCTGCTAGGTTGGCTAAAATGTTTAAAAATATGCCTAGCAAATGTTGGAAATGTAACCAGAAAACGGGCACATTTTATCACATGTGGTGGACGGTGTCAAAGGAAAAAAAAAATTGAGCAAAGATACACAGGTGGTTAGAAAAGATGATAGGGAAACACGTACATTTTAAAACCTGAACTGTTTTTATTAGGTATAACACCAGAAAAACTTGATACACAAAGTATATATTTAATGTTGCATGTCTTAACAGCAGCGGGGATTATATTTGCATAATATTAGAAAAATGAAGAAACGCCGCAAGATGAAGAGATAATTAGGAAGATACTAGATTGTACCGAAATGGAGAGACTGGCGTTGAAAATCAAACAGAAAGAAGAGGCAGACTATTATCAAACAAGGAATTTATTTTACCAGTGGTTGGAAAAATGGGGTGGAGATTAAGAATGTGATCTGTAATTTTAAGCAAATTAAATACCCAGACAAGAAGATGTTTAAGGTAAAGGTAAAGGTTCCCCTCGTACATATGTGCTAGTTGTTCCCGACTCTAGGGGGCAGTGCTCATCTCTGTTTCAAAGCCGAAGAACCAGTGCTGTCTGAAGATGTCTCTGTGGTCATGTGGCTGGCTGTCTATTTAGACCCGCTCCAGTCCGGCTTCAGGTCTGGATACAGCACCGAAACGGCATTGGTCGTGTTGGTGGATGATCTCTGGAGGGCCCGGGGTAGGGGGTACTCCTCTATCCTGGTGCTGTTAGACCTCTCAGCGGCTTTTGATACCATCGACCATGGTATCATGTTGCGCCGGTTGGAGGGACTGGGGGTGGGGGGCACCGTTTTACGGTGGTTCTCCTCCTACCTCTCCGACCGGTTGCAATCAGTGTTGACAGGGGGGCAGCGGTCGACCCCGAGGCGCCTGGCATGTGGGGTGCCGCAAGGGTCGGTCCTCTCGCCCCTCCTGTTCAACATTTATGTGAAGCCGCTGGGTGAGATCATCCGTGGTTTTGGGGTGGAGTTCCACCAGTACGCTGATGATATTCAGCTGTACCTCTCCACCCCAGACCACCCCAACGATGCCGTGGAAGTGATGTCCCAGTGCCTTGAGGCCGTGCGGGTCTGGATGGGGAGAAACAGGCTTCGACTCAACCCCTCCAAGACCGAGTGGCTGTGGCTGCCGGCGTCCCGATATAGCCAGCTGACACCATCGCTGGTCATTGGGGGCGAATCACTGGCCCCCACGGAAAGGGTGCGCAACTTGGGCGTCCTCCTGGACCCACGGCTGTCCTTGGAGGATCATACGACAGCTGTGGCCAGGGGGGCTTTCTATCAGGTTCGCCTGATACGCCAGTTGCGGCCCTTTCTAGATCGGGACTCCCTACGCACAGTCACTCAGGCACTCGTCACCTCTCGCCTGGACTACTGCAATGCTCTCTACATGGGGCTCCCCTTGGGGTGCACCCGGAGGCTCCAACTGGTACAGAATGCGGCCGCGCGGGGGATTATGGGAGCGACGGGACGCTCCCACGTGACACCTCTCCTGCGCGAGCTGCATTGGTTGCCGGTGGACTTTCGGGTGCGTTTCAAGGTGTTGGTAATCACCTTTAAAGCGCTCCATGGCTTAGGACCAGGGTACTTACGGGACCGCCTTCTGCCACCAATTGCCTCCCACCGGCCGGTTCGCTCCCACAGAGAGGGCCTTCTCAGGGTGCCGTCAGCCAGACAATGCCGGCTGGCGACCCCCAGGGGGAGAGCCTTCTCTGTGGCAGCCCCGACCCTCTGGAATGATCTTCCTCCAGAACTGAGAACGATCCCTGACCTCCGAACGTTTCGTCGGGGCCCTGAAGACGCATCTTTTTCAACTTGCCGGTTTAGCCTGATCCCTGCTGCATTGTTAGAATTTTTAAAATTTTAAAATTTTTAATGTTTGTAGCGTCGCTGCATTTTAATATTTATTTGGTTTTAATTCTCAGCCTAATGTATATGTGTTTTAATTTTTAACTTTTATGTATTGAATTTTTATTTTGGCTGTTCACCGCCCTGAGTCCGTAAGGAGAAGGGCGGTATACAAATCTAATTAATAAATAAATAAATAATAAATAAATGATTCAACGCCAAAGACGCACAGAACACTGTTCCCTTCCCACCAAAGGGGGTCCCTATTTTTCTCCTTGCATTTTTTACCTGCTTTCGAACTGCTAGGTTGGCAGAAGCTGGGACAAGTCATGGGAGCTCACGCTGTTATGCAGCACTCGGGGTTCGAACCACTAAACTGCCAACCTTTCGATCGACAAGCTCAGCGTCTTAGCCTCTGAGCCACCGCGTCCCTTCTAGAAGATGTTTATTAAGCACTAATAAATGTAAACAGTAGAAAATTAATAAAATGTATAATAAAAAAAAAGTTGGAAATGAGGGAGGAAACCTCACGTTGAGGTCAACCGGTCCAAATTGACTGCTAATACTTTTAATGAACTTTAAGACGGGTGGCTTTACGCTGTGCTGGCTGGGGAATTCTGGGAGTTGAAGTCCACTCGTCTTCACGTGATGAAGTTTGGAAATCCACTGTAGAAGGGACAAAATGCGTGCACTTAGGTGTTCATTTCTCCCCAGGGCAGGTTCGGTGCTGCTACCCCATCTTTGAACCCGAACACCCTTCCAGATCAAGCATTCACACTGAACTTTTAAACCCCGAGAAATCGGCTGAGGAAACTCAGCAGACTCCTAAAACTTTCACGTGGCTTCCCTTCCCCGTCCTGCTGAGATGGCTTGGCAAGACAGAAGGTGTTCTGGAAGAACAGCCCAGGGCAAAGTTTGTACTTTGTCTGCATTCAAACTTTGTTTACTCAGGTAGAGAGCCCGTCTCTACTCTTCCAGGTGTGAAAAGGGGAATTTTTGGGGTTGTTTTTTTTTAGTTGGCCATGGCTGGGCCAGGTAAAGTTCCTGTTCTTTGGTGCCTGCTTAGGAAGCTTGTCAAATCTGACCTCAGAGAAGTGCAGAGAAATTGCTGGAAGAACAGGATGTTTCCTGGAAAGTGCCATACTGTTTCTCCTCCTTGAGAGTGAGACTAGAACCTTAGAACGGAGAATTTTAGAATCAGAGAATTTTAGAACCTTAGAATTAGAGAATCATTGAATTTTAGAATCAGAGAATTTTAGAACCTTAGAATTAGAGAATCATTAAATTTTAGAATCATAGAACCTTAGAATCACAGAATCACAGAATCTTGAAATCATTGAATCAGAGAATTTTAGAATCGCAGCATTTTAGAATCTTAGGCTCAAGAGAATCATTGCATCAGAGAATCTTAGAATCAGAGAATTTTAGAACCTTAGAATTAGAGAATCATTAAATTTTAGAATCATAGAACCTTAGAATCATAGAATCTTGAAATCATTGAATCAGAAACTTTTAGAATCGAATCTTGGAACCTTAGAATCTTTGAATTTTAGAATCTTAGAATTGGAGAATCTTAGAATTAGAGAATCTTTGAATTTTAGAATCACAGAATCACAGAATCATGGAATCAGAGAATCTTAGAACATAGAATTTTAGAATCAGATAATTTTAGCAACAGAGAATCAGAATCTTAGAATCACAGAATCTTGGAATAATTCAATGATATAATAATAATATAATAATAATAGCACCCATAACTTGTTGTGGCAAGCAGTTCCACTGATTAATTGTTCTCCTTGTCAGGAAATTTCTTCTTATTTCTAAGTTGGTTCTCTCCTTGGTTAGTTTCCATCCTTTGTTTCTTGTCCTGCCTTCAGTTCCTTTGGAGAATAGGTGGACCCCACCCCCTTTCTTTGTGGCAGCCCCTCAAATATTGGAAGACTGCTATCATGTCACCCCAGTCCATCTTTTCATTAAACTAGATGTACCCAATTCCTGCAATCGTTCTTCGTATGTTTCAGCCTCCAGCCTTTTAAACATCTTTGTTGCTCTTCTCTGCACTCTTTCTAGGGACTCATCATCATCTTTGCATCCGAGAGGGTGAAGGATGAAAGGAGCTTCAAAAGAGGAGGTGAGAATCTGAAAATGTTCCTCAGACACCGGCAAGGATGTCCCAGAGAAGGAGGCCAACTCCTGCTTTGTTGCAGGTCTCCAAATATTAAATTATTGAAGAGCCAAGGAGGCCGATTCTACCTGAGTGTTAGAAGATGCTTCCTAAGAAAATGGGCAGCTGGACAATAGAAGCGGTGAAGATAAAATGGGGCACGTCCCAGAGAAGTCAACATGGATCTTTCCCTGGCTGGATTTGATGGCTTCAAGGTCCCTTCCGGGTTGACCAAGTTATTTGGCGTTTCCAGGAAGTGAAGTTCTAGAGATCTCCAAGTTTCTTCTCCACCTTTCTGATTAGGAAGGCCGCTTTCCACGGTTGATCTTACAGGACAGGGAAGCCATTATGATTAAGTCGATGGCATTCCAGATGGTCTCTCTATCGGGTATTCCAGAAAGTGAGGTGGCCTTTCCTTGCCGAGGGTCACACTTGTTCCTCCACCCTACAGGAGCTTCACATCCAAGCCAGGAGCCAAGAAGAGGACAGAATCAAAATAATTACGTGAATTAAGCACCGTGGAGATGATTAGACCCCATGCATGTTGGTCTTTGGTGACCTTCTAATTTGCAATGGATGGTAATCTTTACAAGAGCTCTCACCATGGTTGTGTTGTGGGCCCTCAAGGTCTTCTCCATGGGTTCCACCTCATTGATGGCGCAGCCAAAGGCTGAATGGATTCCTCCCTGGTGTGAGGTAGCCAATTCTCCCACAAGGAAGGAAGTTGCAACCTGTTTATTCTAGGCAGCACAAGGAGGGATGCACTCTCAGAAAGACCACACAAAACTCACAAATCGAGAGCCCCCCAATTCACAAATCATAGGGAAGGGACCATTAGTAAGCCACAGGCAACAAACAATAAAGTGCTTATACACATCCCCTCTCTCTCTCCCATCTTTCTTTCTGGTGTTCTCTCATTTTTCTTTCTATCTCCTTTCTTTCTTTCTCGCTCTCTTTCTCCTCTCTCTCTCTTTCTTTCTACCTCTTTCTCTCTCTCTCCCTCCCTCCCTCCCATTTTTCTTTCTGGTGTTCTCATCTTTCTCTCTCTTTCCTTTCTTTCTGTCTTTCTCTCTGTTTTCTTTCTTTCCCTCCCTTTCTTTCCCTCTCACCTCTTTCTCTCTATTTTTATTTTTGTCTCATCATTTTCTCTCTCTCTTTTTCTTTCTCACCCATCATTTTTCTGGTGTTTTCTCATTTTTCTCTCTCTTTCCTTTCTTTCTTCCTTCCTTCCTTTCTCTCTCTCTTTCTTTCTCTCTTTTTCATCTTGTTCTCTCATCTCTCTTTCTCATTTTTCTTTCTTTCGCTCTGGTGTTCTCTCATCTTTCTCTCTCACTCCTTTCTGTCTTTCTCTCTGATTTTTCTTTCTTTCTCTCTTTTTCTCTCTCTCCTCTCTCACTCTCTCTTTATTGCTCCCTTGTCTTTTTTTCTCCCTCCCTCTCTCTCTGTCTCTCTCTTTTTTCTTTCTCACCCATCTTTCCTTATGGTGTTTTCTCATCTTTCTTTCTCTCTGCTGTCTTTCTTTCTTCCTTTCTCTCTTTTTTCTTCTTTCCTTTCTTTCCTTCCTTCTTTCTTTCTTTCCTCCTTTCACAGACCAAGATGCCTTCTTTGATTCAGCTTTTGTTCTTCAACATCCAGCTGTCTTTGTGTTCTAATCGCTCCTCATTGCAGCAAATATAAGTTTGGTTGCGAGGTTATCTTTTACCCTATGATTATTTTTTTTTAAAAACCCTCACTTTTTTCCCATTATCTAATTGTTTTTTTTTTCTAATCAACAAAACCACAAGTGATAAGTGCAGTTGTTTTTTTTTTTCCTGTTTCGTGCAAAAGTCTACAAGGAATTTCCACTCAGCCGTAAATGTAGATATTGTCTTTTCTCTAATCCAGGAAGTCAGTTCAGTCATGTCTGCAAATTCCACCATTTTATCAATCATTCCTTTATTGTGGGTAGCATCAAACCATTACGCTTTTAAGCATATAGTAAACTTGCTGCTGTTGTTTTATATATAAAGGGGAAAATTCTAGGTTTTTTTCCCCTAGCTGTCCATCCATTCATTCCAAAAGAAAGGTTTCTAATTTTCCTTGTGTGGTTGCTCCTTAAAATCTTCATAGAATAGAATAGAATAGAATAGAATAGAATAGAATAGAATAGAATAGAATAGAATAGAATAGAATAGAATAGAATAGAATTAAAGCAAAGGAATGAAATGGAATGGAATGGAATAGAATAGAATAGAATAGAATAGAATAGAATAGAATAGAATAGAATAGAATAGAATAGAATAGAATAGAATAGAATAGAATAGAATAGAATTAAAGCAAAGGAATGGAATGGAATAGAATAGAATAGAATAGAATAGAATAGAATAGAATAGAATAGAATAGAATAGAATAGAATAGAATAGAATAGAATAGAATAGAATTAAAGCAAAGGAATGGAATGGAATGGAATAGAATAGAATAGAATAGAATAGAATAGAATAGAATAGAATAGAATAGAATAGAATAGAATAGAATAGAATAGAATAGAATAGAATAGAATAGAATAGAATAGAATAGAATTAAAGCAAAGGAATGAAATGGAATGGAATGGAATGGAATAGAATAGAATAGAATAGAATAGAATAGAATAGAATAGAATAGAATAGAATAGAATAGAATAGAATAGAATAGAATAGAATTAAAGCAAAGGAATGGAATGGAATGGAATGGAATGGAATAGAATAGAATAGAATAGAATAGAATAGAATAGAATAGAATAGAATAGAATAGAATAGAAAAACAGAGTTGGAAGGGACCCTGGAGGTCTTCTAGTCCAACCCCCTGCTTAGGCAGGAAACCCTACATCACGTCAGACAAATGGATAACGCACTTTTCATTAATGCACTTATTCATATTCAAATGTTATGGCTTTTTCACGTCCACCATACTTGATAAATTGTCCCTTGGTCTTGTTTACCTTTCCAGCAAAGGTTTGAAGTATCTTTATACATTTTAAGACTCAACCGTGGCTTTAACTAGGAAACGGCTCAGCATCCTTGAGAAAGCTAAATCCAAAAACGTGAGAGCTGCTGGAAGCTTGGCAGCCAGACGAATCAGCCATCAATAGACACACGGAGAGACAAACCCTATTTACACAGCATTCAGAAATGTCAATTTTAAAAAGTCAGACAGAAATAAACAGACCTGAACACCTCTGCTCCAGCAAACATCACCCAGATAAGCAGGGATTAACACCAGACAAACAATCTGGCAGAAAACAATACCCTAATCAAGGGACTACCAAGAAGACCACACTCCCTCCAAAACTGACAGGACAAGACACTAATCTATATACAGAGAACGAACACCCTCTCTCCCTTCTAGAGCTAATGATATTAGCTAGTTGGGTCATGAAATGTCTGTGAGAAAACTACCAAGCTTGGAAAGCATCAAGGATTCCATAGTTATTGTCGTTGTCCTCCTCCTCCTCCTCCTCCTCCTCCTCCTCCTCCTCCTCCTCCTCCTCCTCCTCCTCCTCCTCCTCCTCCTCTTCTTCTCCTTTCCTTCCTTCCTTCCTTCCTTCCTTCCTTCCTTCCTTCCTTCCTTCCTTCCTTCCTTCCTTCCTTCCTCCTTCTCCTCTCCTCCTTCTCCTTATTTCCTTCCTTCCTTCCTTCCTCTTCCTCTTCCTCCTCCACCACCTCTCCTCCTCCTTCTCCTTTTCTCCTCCTCCTCCTTCTTCTCCTTCTCCTTCTTCTCCTTCCTTCCTCCTCCTCCTCCTCCTCCTCCTCTTCTTCTTCTCCTTTCCTTCCTTCCTTCCTCCTCCTCCTCCACCAACTCTCCTCCTCCTTCTTCTTTTCTCCTCCTTCTCCTTCTTCTTCTCCTTCTCCTTCTCCTTCTTTTCCTTCCTTCCTCCTCCTCCTTCTCCTCCATCTCCATCTCCATCTCCATCTCCTTCTTCTTTTCCTTCCTTCCTTCCTTCCTTCCTTCCTTCCTTCCTTCCTTCCTTCCTTCCTTCCTTCCTTCCTTCCTTCCTTCCTTCCTTCCTTCCTTCCTTCCTTCCTTCTCCTCCCCCTCTCCCCAGCATCATTCAAGGAACTGGACTCAATTACTTTGGAAGGGAAGCAGAAAAGGACTGGCTAAATACAGGGATGGGAGACCTCTCAGAGATCACCAGGGCCCGTAAGCTCGATTGGGAGACCAGAACAAATTTTGACAGGCAGGGAAACGATCTCTCTACCGTTGCCAGCGAAATCTGCCGAAACATGTTCATCCAGTCGCCGAACGTGTTGCTTCTTCCCGGAAAGCGTTGGAAGATTTCTGAATGCAAATTAAACCTGAATCCTGCAACTTTGCGCTGGGCCAAATTTGCATGTTAGCAAACTCTTCCCAAATTCCATGCAAACTCACACCTGGTGCCGACTTGGCACCCAGGTCGCTGTCCCAGTTTTCCACCCACCTCCATGGTTTTCCGTGTGGGCTGGGTGGGGGGGTGTAATTTCCTTCCTAAAATGATAGGTAATCAGCCCATTAAATCGACTTCTGGAGATCTTAATCCATTCTTGACATCGATATCCAGGATGTTCAACAAACTGGTCCTGTTGATTGGCAGCCTTCACACACACACACACACACACACACACACACACACACAACCTGTATACACAACCTCACAAATACATCCGGTGCTGGTTTGATCGGACTGACAGATAGATCCATTTCCAGATTAGTCACATATTTCTATGTAACCTAGTATTTTTATTAAATACAGATGGGCAAGTTTATATATTGTCTCTATATTGTCTCTCTATATAAACTTGCCCATCTATATATTAAATACAGATGGGCAAATTTATATATTGTAGGTCCTCGACTTACGACAGTCCATTTAGTGACTGTTCAAAGTTACAACGGCAACGGAAAAAGTGACTTATGACCGGTTTTCACTCTTACGACCGTGGAGTCATCCCCATAGTCACGCAATTTACATTCGGATGCTTGACAAGGGACTCACATTTATGACGGTCGTACTATTCCCTGGGGTCACTGATTCTGACGAGTGAAGTCAAGGGGGATGCCGGATTCACTTAACGGCCGTTTTACTAATTTAAGAATGGCATTGACTCACTTAAGCTATGTGGCGAGAAAACATCTTTTTTTGTATCCGAGGGGGTGAAGGATGAAAGGAGCTTCAAAAGAGGAGGTGAGAATCTGAAAATGTTCCTCAGACACCGGCAAGGATGTCCCAGAGAAGGAGGCCAACTCCTGCCCGGTCTCAGGTCTCCAAATATTAAATTATTGAAGAGCCAAGGAGGCCGATTCTAGCTGAGTGTTAGAAGATGCTTCCTAAGAAAATGGGCAGCTGGACAATGGAAGCAGTGAAGATAAAATGGGGCACGTCCCAGAGAAGTCAACATGGATCTTTCCCTGGCTGGATTTGATGGCTTCAAGGTCCCTTCCGGGTTGACCAAGTTATTTGGCGTTTCCAGGAAGTGAAGTTCTAGAGATCTCCAAGTTTCTTCTCCAACTTTCTGATTAGGAAGGTCACTTTCCACGGTTGATCTTACAGGACAGGGAAGCTATTATGGGTAAGTCGATGGCATTCCAGATGGTCTCTCTATCGGGTATCCCAGAAAGTGAGGTGGCCTTTCCTTGCCGAGGGTCACACTTGTTCCTCCACCCTACAGGAGCTTCACATCCAAGCCAGGAGCCAAGAAGAGGACAGAATCAAAATAATTACGTGAATTAAGCACCGTGGAGATGATTAGACCCCATGCATAGTGGTCTTTGGTGACCTTCTAATTTGCAATGGATGATAATCTTTACAAGAGCTTTCACCATGGTTGCGTTGTGGGCCCTCAAGGTCTTCTCCATGGGTTCTACCTCATTGATGGCCCAGCCAAAAGCTGAATGGATTCCTTCCTGCTGCGAAGTAACTAATCCTCCCACAAGGAGGGAAGTTGCAACCTCTTTATTCTAGGCATCACAAGGAGGGATGCACTCTCAGAAAGACCACACAAATTTCTTCACAAGTTCTTCTCCGCCTTTCTTATCATAGAAGGCAAGGTGGCCTTTCCATCCCAAGGGTCAAACTTGGTTGTCCACCCTACAGGAGCTTCACACCCAAGCCAGGAGCCAAGAAGAGGCCAGAATCAAAATAATTACGTAAATTAGACACCGTGGAGACTATTAAACCCCAAGCATCTAATGAACTTCTCTCATGACCTTCTAATTTGTAACCGGATTGCCGGCGGATGGAGACTTTGAGAGTGTAATTGAACCCTCTGTGAATAATCTTAATTTTTATATTGTGTGTTATTTTAATTTTCGGCTGTTCACCGCCGTGAGTCCCTTCGGGGAGAAGGGCGGTATATAAATTCAATAAAATAAAATAAATAAATAAACAATAAACAGGGTTGCTGGATCAGTGGTCTCAAGAAGGTGCTTCCAAAAATTCCAAAAATGATCAAGTGAGGTACTAATACCACTCCATAAAGCCTTAGTAAGACCACTCCTAGAATCCTGCATCCAGCTTTGGTCACCACAGTTTTTAAAAGATGTTGAGACTCTAGAAAGTTCGGAGAAGAGCAACCAAGAGGATTTAGAGGATTGGAGGCTCAAACATTCGATGAACAGTTGCAGGAACAGGGTATAGCTAGTCTAGTGAAGAGAAGGACTAGGGGAGACAGGAGAGCATCTTCCAATATTCGAAGGGCTGCCACAGAGAGGAGGAAGGGGATCCAGCTATTTTCCAAAGCACCCGAAGGCCAGACAAGGAACAATGGATGGAAACTGACCAAGGAGAGATTCAACCTGGAAATAAGGAGAAATTTTCTGGCAGTGAGAACAATCAATCCATGGAACAGAAGTTGCCTTCAGAAGTTGTGGGAGCTTCATCTCTGGAGGCTTTCAAGAAGAGACCGGACTGCCCTCTGTCAGAAATGGTGTAGGGGTCTCGTGCTTGGGCAGGGTGTGGGGTTGGACTAGATGACCTCCAAGGTCCCTTCCAACTCTGTTGATCTGTAATCTGTAAATTTGAGGGAGTTAGGCATCTCCCGTCTTCTCCACCTTGGAAGCTCTTGGGAAGAGTCGCAAGCAAGTTGTAACGTTGGCACCTCTGTACGTCCCAAAGCTCCATCTCGGGCCTGCCGTTGTGTGTGTGCATCGCGCCATTTAGCGCCACTCTCCGCACGATTTCAGGGATAAATAACGCGAAGAGCCAGCCAGGTGGTGGTTGCAAATCTGTTCTGCTGGTGTTTTTACCCCAAGCTGCAGCTCAAAATACCTCCGAGGTATTTTGCACCTGTTTTCCTCTTCAACACAAGCTGTTCCTCTTCGCTTCCAAGCTGCGATTTACTCATCGCTTGAATTAATGACGTTCAGGGAGGGGATTAGCTCCAAAAGCCTTTGAAACATTAATGAAGGGAGCTGAAAATTTTTCTATATTTGAGTTGGCCGAGACGTCGAGGAGCGTTTAAAGCAAAAAAAATAAATAAAAATGGAACTTTCTCGCCAAGTAATTATGAGTTTCCACACCGTATTTCTCCGTATGAGACTTGATGGGTTGAAGGAAGAAATAGGCACGTTGTTATACAGGTAGTCTTCGATTTACGACCGCAATGGAGGCATGGCGAAATTGGCATGGCTAAACAAAGCAGGTGTGAAGTGAGTTTTGTCTTGTTTTTGTCACGGTCGTTAAGCGGATCGCTACAGTCAGTAAATGAGTCTCCCTTGACTTGGCTTGTCAGAAGGTTACCATTGGGAATCACGTGACCCCGGGGATTCTGCAGTTTTTGGAAATGCACTCCGGTTGCCAAGCACCTAAATTTTGGACACATGACTGGGAGGATGTGATGGTCGTAAGTGCGAGGATCGGTTGTAAGTCTCTTTTTTTTCAGGGCCGATGCAATTTTGACTGGTCACTAAACAAATGATGGGAAATCGAGGATTGCCTGTGCCTTATAATAACGGGGTTAAGTTGCAGCTCCCTGGATTTTATTTTAAAAGAAGATTTGTAGATATTAGATTAACAGAGTTGGAAGGGACCTTGGAGGTCATCTAGTCCAACCCCCACCCTCTCCCAAGCAGGAGACCCTACACCATTTCTGACAGAGGGCAGTCCAGTCTCTTCTTGAAAGCTTCCAGGGATGGAGCTCCCACAACTTCTGAAGGCAACTTCTGTTCCATCGATTGATTGTTCTCACTGTCAGAAAATTTCTCCTTATTTTCCAGGTTGAATCTCTCCTTGGTCAGTTTCCATCCATTATTCCTTGACTGGCCTTCGGGTGCTTTGGAGAATAGCTGGACCCCCTTCCTCCTCTCTGTGGGAGCCCCTCAAATATTGGAAGATGCTCTCCTGTCTCCCCTGGTCCTTCTCTTCACTAGACTAGCCAGGCCCAGTTCCTGCAACCGTTCTTCATATGTTTTATTCTCCCAGTCCCCTAAATCCTCTTAGTTGCTCTTCTCTGCACTTTTTCTAGAGTCTCCACATTTTTTTTATAGTGTGGTGACCCAAACAGGCTACAGAGCTTGTGGTTTCTCCTTCTTTAAAGACTGGACAGGTATCTCTGGTGGAATCCTTTCTCCGCACAGATTAGAATAATAGCACTTAGACTTATATACTACTTTATGTGATACTCCATACTACTTCACAGTGCTTTACTGTCCCTCTCTAAGCAGTTTACAGAGTTTGCCTGTCTGTTGCCCCCCCAAAATGTGGATCCTCATTTTACCGAACTGGGAAGGATGGAAGGTTGAGTCAACCTTGGTCAGAATTGAACTTCCTGACTGTGGGCAGAGTCAGCCTGCAATACTGCATTCTAATCACTATTCCACCACAGAAGGAAGGGAGGGAGGGAGAGAAGAAGGAAGGAAGGAAGGAAGGAAGGAAGGAAGGAAGGAAGGAAGGAAGGAAGGAAGGAAGGGAAGGAAGGAAGGAAGGAAGGAAGGAAGGAAGGAAGGAAGGAAGGAAGGGAAGGGAAGGGAAGGGAAGGAAGGAAGGAAGGAAGGAAGGAAGGAAGGAAGATAAGAATGAGGAAGGAAGGGAGGGAGGGAGGGAGGGAGGGAGGGAGGGAGGAAGGAAAGAAGGAAGGAAGGAAGGGAAGGGAAGGGAAGGGAAGGGAAGGGAAGGGAAGGAAGGAAGGAAGGAAGGAAGGAAGGAAGGAAGGGAAGGGAAGGGAAGGGAAGGGAAGGGAAGGGAAGGGAAGGGAAGGGAAGGAAGGAAGGAAGGAAGGAAGGAAGGAAGGAAGGAAGGAAGGAAGGAAGATAAGAATGAAAGAAGGGAGGGAGGGAGGAAGATAAGAATGTTAGGGAAGGAAGGAAGGAAAGAAAGAAGGAAGGAAGGAAGATAAGAATGAGGGGAGGAAGGGAGGAAGGGAGGAAGGAAAGAAGAAGGAAGGAAGGAAGATAAGAATGAGAGAAGGAAGGGAGGGAGAAGGAAGATAAGAATGTTAGGAGGGAAGGAGGGAAGGAAGGGAGGAAGGAAAGAAGGAAGGAAGGAAGATAAGAATGAGAGAAGGAAGGGAGGGGGGAGGAAGATAAGAATGTTAGGAGGGAAGGAAGGGAGGAAGGAAAGAAGGAAGATAAGAATGAGAGAAGGAAAGAAGGAAGGAAGGAAGATAAGAATGAGGGAAGGAAGGAAGGGAGGGAGGAGGGAGGGAGGAAGGAAGGAAGAAAGGAAGGAAAAAAAAGAATAGTACTTAGACATATACCGCTTCACAGTGCTTTTACAGCCCTCTCTAAGCGGTTTACAGAGCCAGCCTCTTGCCCCCAACAATCTGGGTCTTTGTTTTACCGACCTTGGAAGGATGGAAGGCTGAGTCAACTTGTATCCGGTCAGGATCAAACTGTTGGCATTGGACAGAGTTAGCCTGCAATACCACATTCTAACCACTGGGAGGGAGGGACAGAGGGAGGGAGGGAAGGTAGCAATAGTACTTAGAGTTATATACCCCTTCACAGTGCTTTCCAGCTCCCTCTAAGCAGTTTACAGAGTCAGCCTCTTGCCCCCAACAACCTGGATCCTTGAAATGGTCATAAGTCGAGATCCACCTGTATATTTCATAGTCCCTTGGCGTGTAGAACGCCCAAATTTTAAGATCGGATATCGGGAAAAACCCAGAAGTTATGAAAAGTGAATTCAGCTAGGCTGCAAAACCTCTAAGCAAAGATCTTATTTTCTCCTGGAGGAATCCCTTACGCTCTCCAAAAAATAAAAATACATTTGAAACCCATCGATTTCTCCAGGACTGACCCCGTTTTCTGCATTAGAAGGCTTAAAGCAAAATTGAAACACCTACCCCACCCCCCCACCCCCCGGCCAAAAAACGGCCAATGGTTTGAAATTTAATGTATCTGGTTAAATTATTAAATAGGAATAAGGTACGGTTTTGTTTTGCTTGGCCTTGGAAAATGCAGAGAAATCCATTTGAGCTGCTGGCCGGAATTTAAAAAATCAGAATATTTAAGAGGAAGAACTGGAGGTGCGAGTGGTTCTCGACTTACAACCGTTCATTTAGTGACCATTTGAAGTTACGACGGCACTAAAAAAGGGGATTTAGGACTATTTTTCACACTGACGACCGTTGTGGAATCCCTGGTGTGATCAAAATTCAGAGGCTTGGCAACCGGCTCGCATTTATGACCATTTCAGTCAGGGGATCACCTTTTGCGAACTTCCGACAAGCAAAGACAACGGGCAAACCAGAAGGCAGGAGAAGAAGCAACGGATGGAAACTCATCAAGGAGAGAAGCAACCTGGAACTAAGGAGAAATTTCCTGACAGTGAGGACAATTAACCAGTGGAACAGCTTGCCACCAGAAGCTGTGAATGCTCATCACAGGAGGCTTTTAAGAAGAGATTGGACAACCATTTGTCTGAAATGGTTCGGAGGGTCCTGCCTGAATAGGGGGCTAGAGTAGAAGATCTCCAAGATCTCTTCTAACTCTGTTATTCTATTTTGTTCTGTTCTGTTCTGTTCTGTTCTGTTCTCTTCTGTTCTGTTCTGTTCTGTTCTGTTCTGTTCCTTCCATTCCATTCCATTCCATTCTATTCTTCCCTTCCCTTCCCTTCCTTTCTCCTCTCCTCTCTCTATTCCATTCCATTGCTTTATTTCTATTCTATTCTATTCTATTCTATTCTATTCTATTCTATTCTATTCTATTCTATTCTATTCTATTCTATTCTATTCTATTCTATTCTATTCTACTCTACTCTACTCTATTCTACTCTATTCTATTCCTGTTCTATTCTATTCTCTTTTCTCCTCCCCTCCCCTTTCTCTTTTCCTCTTCTCTCCTCTCCCTCTCTCTCTCCCTCTCCCTCTCCCTCTCCTTTCCTATTTTCTTTTTTCTTCCCTTCCCTTCCCTTCCTTCCTCTCCTCTTCTCTCCTCTCCTCTCCTGTCCCTATTCTGTTCTGTTCTGTTCTGTTCATTTTCTATATTCTATTCCAGGGGTGTCAAACTCAATTTTCATTGAGGGCCACATCAGGGTGGGTGGGGCAGGCAGGCGTGGCCAACTGGGTGGGCGTGGCCACTTTGATGCCACTCACTGGGTGTGGCTGACTGGGTAGGCGTGGCCAGCTTGACGCCACTCCCCAAACTGCTGGCATGTTTCCTCTTTGCATTGGGTAGATCATAGGGCCAAAGTGACGCAGGACAGCTGCTTACATTTTCCAGGATGTCCCCGCGGGCCGGATCCAACCACATCACGGGCCGGAATCCGGCCCACAGGCCTTGTGTCGGACACTCCTATTCTGTTCTTTCAGTTCTGTTCTGTTCTGTTCTGTTTTTTTTCTGTTGTGTTCTGTTGTTTCTGTTCTGTTCTTCCTTTCCTGTTCTTTCTGTTCTGTTCTGTTCTGTCCTGTTTTTTCTGTTCTGTTTTGTTACGTTCTTTTCTGTTCTGTTCTTTGGGCTCTGTTCTGTTCTGTTCTCTTAACAACCGTGTCGCTAATTTAACAACTGCAGAGATTCACTTAACGAGTGTGGCAAAAAAATAAGTCGTAAAAGGGGGCAAAATTCACTTAACAATGGTCTCGCTTAGCAACCAAATTTTGCGCTCAATTGTGGCCGTAAATCAAGGACTACTTGTAATTGATTTGCAGATGAAAACCTTTCCGTCAGAGCATGGAGGTTACCCCCTCAATCCATCCAGCAATGGATTGATTTACAAATGACATCATTTGTTGCAAACAGCAATTGTCCTTGCCAATGAGGGAAAATGAATACAAAATGCATGCAACATTTAATCACTTCCCGTGAATTCTTTTACATGGAAAAACCCCCTCCCACAATTGTTTTTATTGGGTATCATAAATGATTGTACGTTATTGGAGATGAAGTTGGTTTTAAATTTAATAACAGCAGCCAGATTGTTGGTTGCGCAATATTGGAAGAAAGACTCTTTACCCACTGTAGAAGAATGGATTATAAAAGTAATGAATTTAGCTGAGATGGCTAAAATCTCGGCATATTGAAAGATCATACGCAAGAAAAATTCATCTTGGAGTGGAGGAAATGGATTGACTACATTCGGAATAAATATCATATAAGAAGACATCAAATTGCGTATGAATGAAGAAGAATTATAGAAATGTATTTTTTATTATATTGGAGTTAAGACTTAGATGGTGTTTGTAAACTAGAAATTTGATACATTAATGTTGATGCTTAGTTTATTTTTTTTTGAAAAAAAAAACCTCTGTATTTTACTCTGGGAAGTCGGGGGGGGGGAGGGGAGGGGGGGCTGAAGGGGGGGAGGGATGGGGGGGTTGAAGGGGTGGAGGGGTTTATATTTTTTTAAAATATTTGTACTTTTATAAAACTTCTCAATAAAAAAAGAAAGAAAGAAAAAACCCCTCCCCGCATTTGTTAATTTGTGGAGATGTCTATGCAAAAATGTAAAAAAAAAATAAATATGCAAAAATGCATTTGTTGATCTCTAAACAGAAGCTGCCAAAAAATCAAAGTTTCACCGAATTGCCCTAAACAAATAGCTTCCTTCTCTGCTAAAACTCATGTGACAGACGATTTTACAAGCGGAAATTCATTGATTTTTCTTTCTTTCTTGTCTCTTAAATAATAAAGCAGTTATTCATTTATTTCTTCTGTAAAGATGAAAGAAATCTGGTGGATAAATTGGGCGCTTTTTCAGTTTGCATGTTTTACATTACTAAAAAGAAAAAAAAAGAAAGGGGAAAGGTTTTTTTTTTTAAAAAAAATACCAAAAATAATATTTCAGAAACAACTTCATTGCATTTAGGTAGAAAATGCATAAATAAATTGTGTCGTTTAGAGAAGCAGTGCCTTTATTTAAATGTATGTTGGACATAATAATTGTTCTGTCTAAGGAAGATGTTTATTACCTCAATTTTGAAATTCAATATTTTAAGAGGTTCATCAACTTTTGAAGTTTATTCCAATCACAAGGCAGTTGACATCTGGACAGAGGTAGATTTTAATGCAGCTTAATTACAGCTAAAAAAACTTATTGTTCTATGTTGGATTGACAAGCGTGTGGCCAGGAGAATTGATATTACCAGCAATCTACAAATCAATCAATTATCAATGTAGATTAGATCAACTTCAGGCACTTTAAGATATCTGGACTTCAAATGGCTGGGGATTTTGGGAGTTGAAGTCCATAAATTCTGGGAATCCAAAAGAGCTGGCTGGAGGATTCTGGGAACTGAAGTTTACACATTTTAATGTAGTTTAAGAAACACTGGATTACACTATTCTAATGAATGGTGCCTTACATTCATTGATGTACTTAGGATAATAATTTTATAATACACAACAGATGCCCCCAATGTTTTTACTTCTTATTTTAGCTTCCTTTCTTTTTCTTCTTCTTTATAATTCGGTGCCCTATTACTTTTTGTGTTTCATTTATAATAGAAAGGCAAAGTTTCTTTGATGTAGTTTTTTTTTTAAATTAATGGTTGTAATATTTATCTTTTTCCTGTTTGTAAGTCACCCAAGATTGCCTTATTGATGAGACGGGCGGCATAAAAATAAATAAATAAATAAATAGATTTGAATAAGTAAATGAATTTAGAATATGGAATATGGAATATGGAATATGGAATATGGAATAGAATAGAATAGAATAGAATAGAATAGAATAGAATAGAACAGAACAGAACAGAACAGAACAGAACTTCCAGTGTTGGGAGCATTCACAGCTTCTAGTGGCAAGCAGTTCCACTGATTAATTGGGCTCACTGTTAGGAAGTTTCTCCTTAATTCCAGGTTGCTTCTCTCCTTGGCTAGTTTCCATCCGTTGCTTCTTCTCCTGCCTTCAGGAGCTTTGGAAAATAAATTGGGCATGAGTATTGATGGTAATGATTACAGCGGGTCCTTGCTTAGTGACCGTTTGAAGTTACAATGGCACCGAAAACGGTGACTTTTCACACTTATGACCGTTGTAGCGTCCCCGTGGTCCCAAGATCAAAATCCAGGCTCTTATATTCTTTTTCTTTAATCAAACAAGTCCATCAGAAGCATAAGTGCCTTTGTTGCCACAGGGAAACCGTTTCTGGGCTTTGTGCTTGTGGGGGAAAAAAAAAGGAAACCATGATTTTGGGTTTTACTGATTAGATTAATATGCATTTCTTCCAACAGCCGGTTCGCCAAACTGCTCAGAAAATTAACAACCGGCTGAATCCCATCCCTGAATGCTTTTATAGAAATGGCTAGTTTATATTACCATGGAAGAAAACTAAAAGTTCTGGTTTGACGTTAATGCTTTATTTTACTGCAACAGAAGCAGTCGGAAGTCAAAGATTTTTTTTCTTCTTTTTTCTTCTCCTTCCTCCCTTCTCCTTCCCCCCTTTCCCTTCAGCGTCTTCCTATTTTCTTTTGCATTTTCTATCTCAGGGATGGCTAATCTTTTTGCCGTCGTGTGCCAAAGCAAAGGGAGTGTGGGGGGCTCGCGCGTGTGTGTACCCACACCCATAGTTCAATGTGCCCCGGGCCGTTTCTGGCCTCCAGGGGTGGTAGAGAAGGCCATTTTCTTTCTCCCCAGGTTCCTAGAAAGCCCCTGGAGCCTGGGGAGGGCAAAAACAGGCTTCCCCACCCCTTGGGAGGCCCTCCGGAGGCCGGAAACAGCCTGTTTCCCAACTTCCGGTGGGCCCGGAAGGCGCGAAAATCAGCTGGCCGGCAGGCACATGCGCGCTGCAGCTGAGCGAGGGCAATGCTTGTGTGCCCGCCGATTTGGCTCTGTGTGCCACCTGTTGCATACGTGCCATAGGTTCACCAACACAGTTCTATCTTATTTCATAACCTAATTAAAAAAAAAAATTAAAAAAAATTCAGACTCGACAACTGGTTCATAGGGTGGAGCTTCCCTGGGATCTTGGGATCCCCTTTTGCGATCTCCTGACAAGCAAAGTCCAGGTGGGAGTCAGATCCATTGAACCACTGTATGACTTAACAACGGAAGCGATTCGCTTAACAACCGCAGGAGGAAAGGTCATAACATCGGGCAAATAAATTCACTTGCTCTCAGCCTGGGAAATGTTGGGCTCAGCTGCGGTCGTAAATCGAGGACTTAGCTGTCAATCATCCACGGAAGAGCGAAGTGGGCCGGCTGCCTCTCGTCCCACCGATGACGGATGAAGAGTGACATTTCCTCAACAGCCGCCACGAGTGAGATTGACAGGTGAGGTGACATCAGGGGCAGAGAGGCGGTCGGCTTTCGAAGCAAAGACTCCCACGATCTGGCCAATTTACGGGATTACAAAACCTAAAAAGGGCTGGTCTGACGTGGAGCTCGAGGGGAAGATTAGAAAGGAGCTTCCCTCCCAGCATCTTATTTTAGTGCTCATTCTTTGTGGGCGCGAGAGATCCACCATCGTCTCTGGGAAAGCGCAAGGAGGTTTGAGCTCAAGAATTAAAAACGTGCACCACTAAGGGTCGTTCGCAAATAAGTAACTTTGCCAACCTACACAGGTAGTCCTTGACTTACGACGATTCATTTAGTGACCGTTCAAAGTCAAAACCGCCCTGAAAAAAAGGAACTTGGATTAGTTTCCTTCCTTCCTTCCTTCCTTCCTTCCTGCTTCAAATGTATTTTTGATGCTTCTGGCTTTCTGTCGACCAGCGAGAATCCGGAAGAACGGAGGAAAAATGGCCATCAATAATAAAAAACGGGAGAGGGATAGAAGTTGTGAACTTTTAAAGCCCTCTCTGGAGTGTGATGGTTTCCTTCATTGTGGTTGTTTTTAAAGGTATTGTGGTTGTTATCTGTGTTGGGGACTGGGGTGGTTTTGTGGATTTGCTTGAGGGACGAATGGCAGGAAAAGTTTCAAATGGGTTTCAAATTTTTTTACTATCGGTTCTGTGGGTGTGGCTTGGTGGGCGTGGCATGACTTGGTGGGCGTGACTTGGTGGGTGTGGCAAGGGAAGGATACTGCAAAACCTCCATTCCCTCCCTACTCCAGGGGAAGGTTACTGCAAAATCCCCATTTCCTCCCAATCAGCTGGGACTTGGGAGGCAGAGAAGAGATGGGGGAGAGGGGAAAGTTGAAATTTTCACTACCGGTTCTCCGAACTACTCAAAATTTCCGCTACCAGTTCTCCAGAACTGGTCAGAACCTGCTGAAACCCACCTCTGGTTGACTCCTGAGAAAGACAACGCAGTGAGGGAAAGAACTTAGCTTCTGCGTTGCAGAACCATCTAAATATGGGGAGCCTAAAGGTCATCTACTCCAACCCACTCCAATAAGTAGAAAAAACATTGAAATCATTCTGGAAAGATGCCCCTCCTTCTTCTTCTTCTTACAAACCTTCAGAGATGGAAACCTCACAACCACTGTAGCTAGTCCGGCTTTCATGCCTGGGAAGAGAAGACGAAGACTAGAATTCACGGTCACCTAATGATTGGCCCAGAGTCAACCAGTTCACTTTCATGCTTAAGGAAAGACTAGAACTCACCATCTCCTGGTAATAGGCCCAAAGTCACCCAGTCAGCTTTCATGCCAATAGTAGAACTAGAATTCACCGTCTCCTGGTGATTGGCTCAGAGTCAACCAGTTGGCTTTCATGCCTGAGGTGGAGCTAGAACTCATCACCTCCAGGTGATTGGTCCAAAGTCTTGTTTAAGGCAAGACTAGAACTCCCTGTCCCCTGGTGATTGGCCCAGTGTCACCCAGCCAGTTTTCATGGCTGAGGCAGAGCTAGAACTCGCCATCTCCAGGTGATTGGTCCACAATCTTAATTAAGGTAAGACTAGCACTCCCCATCTCCTGGTAATTGGCCCAGTGTCTCCTAGCCGGCTTTCATGCCTAAGGCAGAACTAGAACTCCCCATGTCCTGGTGATTGGCCCAGTGTCACTCAGCCAGCTTTCATGCCTGAGGCGGGACTAGAACTCACCATCTCCAGGTGATTGGTCCAAAGTCGCCCAACCAGCTTTCATTTCCAAGGCAGAACTAGAACTCCCCGTCTCCCAGTTTCTAGCCTGGCGCCTTCACCGCGACACCCAACCGTCTCTCTTTTTCCAACCTGATTATTTCTGGTCCGAATTCTGTGGCTGCAGAGAAAAGATTCATGATCCCAGCATCGCTTGCGTAGCTTCAAGGCGCTTCCTGCCAACGAAGCCAGAGGATTTCTCCGCGCCTAGTTCCAAGCGCCTGCCTGCTTACCGCCCTGCAGCTTTCCCAGGCTCTTCCTGGCCCAACCTTCCCCTCGTTTTATCTCTTGCTTGTCGGGTCTTGTCTCCAAATTAACCCAGGAGCTCCGGAGGGCGAAGGCTGCTTTTCAGTTGAGTAGAAGGTGCCAACCTGGAGATAGAAGGAGGGAGGGGTGGGACCTGGTGCCCATTTCTCCTTATCGGAGGGCCAGGCGCCCGCAAGGAAACGAGTCAGTCTTGTCGAGGTGCCTTTACGGCTTGTCTTGAGCAGCCACAAGCTTCCCGTGTACAGAAAAGGACTAGTCCAGAGCAGAGGTGGGTTTCAGCAGGTTCTGACCAATTCTGGAGAACCAGTTGTGGAAATTTTGAGTCCGTTCGGAGAACCGGTAGTAAAAATTCTGACTGGCCCCTCTCCCCCATCTCTTCTCTGCCTCCCGAGTCCCAGCTAATCCGGAGGAAAAGGGGATTTTGCAATATTCTTCTCCTGGAGTGGGGAGGGAATGGAGATTTTACAGTATCTTTCCCCTGCCATGCCCAAGCCACGCCCACCAAGCCATGCCCACAGAACCGGTAGTAAAAAAAATTGAACCCCACCACTGGTCCAGAGGTCTTCAAACTTGGCAGCTTTAAGACTTGTGGACTTCAACTCCCAGAATGCTGGCTGGAGAATTCTGGGTGTTGAAGTCCACAAGTCTTAAGGCGGCCATGTTTGAAGGCCTCTGACATAGAGCATAACTGGCTGGAGAATTCTGGGAGTTGAAGTCCACAAGTCTTAAAGCGGCCATGTTTGAAGACCTCTGACATAAGAGCATAGCTGGCTGGAGAATTCTGGGAGTTGAAGTCCACAAGTCTTAAAGCGGCCATGTTTGAAGGCCTCTGACATAAGAGCATAGCTGGCTGGAGAATTCTGGGAGTTGAAGTCCACAAGTCTTAAAGCGGCCATGTTTGAAGCCCTCTGACATAGAGCACAGCTGGCTGGAGAATTCTGGGAGTTGAAATCCACAACTCTTAAAGCTGCCATGTTTGAAGGCCTCTGACATAGAACATAACTGGCTGGGGAATTCTGGGAGTTGAAGTCCACAAGTGTTAAAGCGGCCATGTTTGAAGGCCTCTGACATAGAGCATAGCTGGCTGGAGAATTCTGGGAATTGAAGTCCACAAGTCTTAAAGCTGCCATGTTTGAAGGCCTCTGACATAAGAGCATAGCTGGCTGGAGAATTCTGGGAGTTGAAGTCCACAAGTCTTAAAGCGGCCATGTTTGAAGGCCTCTGACATAGAGCATAGCTGGCTGGAGAATTCTGGGAGTTGAAATCCACAACTCTTAAAGCTGCCATGTTTGAAGGCCTCTGACATAGAGCATGGCTGGCTGGAGAATTCTGGGAGTTGAAGTCCACAAGTCTTAAAGTGGCCATGTTTGAAGATCTCTGACATAGAGCATAGCTGGCTGGAGAATTCTGGGAGTTGAAGTCCCCAAGTCTTAAAGCGGCCATGTTTGAAGACCTCTGACATAGAGCATGGCTGGCTGGAGAATTCTGGGAGTTGAAGTCCACAAGTCTTAAAGCGGCCATGTTTGAAGACCTCTGACATGGAGCATGGCTGGCTGGAGAATTCTGGGAGTTGAAGTCCACCAGTCTTAAAGCTGCCATGTTTGAAGACCTCTGACATAGAGCATGGCTGGCTGGAGAATTCTGGGAGTTGAAGTCCACAAGTCTTAAAGCGGCCATGTTTGAAGGCCTCTGACATAGAACATAACTGGCTGGGGAATTCTGGGAGTTGAAGTCCACAAGTGTTAAAGCGGCCATGTTTGAAGGCCTCTGACATAAGAGCATAGCTGGCTGGAGAATTCTGGGAATTGAAGTCCACAAGTCTTAAAGCTGCCATGTTTGAAGGCCTCTGACATAAGAGCATAGCTGGCTGGAGAATTCTGGGAGTTGAAGTCCACAAGTCTTAAAGCGGCCATGTTTGAAGGCCTCCGACATAGAGCATAGCTGGCTGGAGAATTCTGGGAGTTGAAATCCACAACTCTTAAAGCTGCCATGTTTGAAGGCCTCTGGATTAGAGAGAGAGAGAGAGAAGGAGGGGGGAAGAGAGAGAAAAAGGAAGACAGGAAGTTTTGGTGTCTCTTCTCTGGAAACAGAACAAGAAGTGACGCTTTGAAATATGCCGATTAAGCCACCTAATTTGTTTCCAAGGAAAAAGACAGTTTGCCTTAATGGGTGCAATTAAGTCACCCTTTGGCTGACTTTTCCAAGGAAAAAGGAGGTTTTCATAAGCCGGCCTATGCAAATACGACTAATCCTTGATTTACAACCACAACTGAGCCCAAACTTTCTGTAGTAAAGTAGAACTGCAACGAAGCAAGGCAGCGGTTAAGTGGGGTTTTGTTTTTTTTTTTGTTCTCATATTTACGGATCACCGCAGTTGTGGTTGTTAAGTGAATCTGGGCTTCCTCACTGACTTTGCTGGTCGGAAGGTCGCAAAAAGGGATCACGTGACCTTGGGACACTGCCGCCGTCATAAATATGAGTCAGTTGCCAAGATTCTGAATTTTGATCATGTCACCATCAGCGGTGGGTTTCCAACATTCTTACCACTGGTTCGTCGCGAGCACATTTGCACACTTGCTTCACACACGCACACGCCATCCACACATGCGCTCAGCCTTCTGCACATGCTCTTTGCTTGTACACGCACTTCCACGCATGCGCCCAGCCTTGAAAAGGTGTCTAAATAGGATGGCATTACATCTGGGTGCCTTCAGTCGCCGCTACCAGTTCGCACGAATCAGTACGAATCGGCTGAATGCCACCTCTTGTCACCATAAAGTCATAAATATGAAAAATGCCTCCAGAAGGCTCCATGAATTTTGTACAGACCTATTGTGGTCCGCCAGCAGCCTGCAGAGCTGGTAGCGGATTCGGATAGTGAGGAGGCTGAGGAGGAACATGGGCCAGTCCTGGAGTCTTGGGAAGGCCCGGACGAGGGCTCTGCGTCAAAGGCAGAGATGGGGCCAGGGCCATCTGGGAGTGATGTGCAGATTCCGGACCCTCCAGAATCGGACATCAGAGAGGCAGAGGAACAAGGGGAGCCTGTTCCTAGTGCATGCATGCACAGAGCTGCCAGAAGGCAAGAGCAGCTAAAGCAAAAGGGATGACTAGGGAGTAAGGCTTGGAGATGATTGGCCCCTCCCATAAGGCTTAAAAGAGAAACAAAGGCACTTGGGCCTTTTGCAGGAAAGCAACGTTGCTAACTCTGTTTCCAGTCGGCATCTCTTGTTTGTTTCTGAACTTTGTGGGGCTTTGCCAAGTAAGACCATGGCAGGGTGTCAAAGAATATAAAGTTTGGTGATTATCCCAAAGGACTTCTTCCAAAGGATGTGTTTCGCAACTAATTGGGACTCAGCTGGGAATGAACATAATTCTCAGCTGTTACAATAAAATAGGTTTGTTTGGAACTAATTGTGTCTTGTAATGACTCAGTAAGCCTAGGGCACAACAAGATCACAAATGGCACGTGGCACCAACACATTCAAATCGATGTTGCAACCTTTGGAATGACGTTGGCAGACGGAGATAGAGAGAAGCTTGTGAGAAAGTTGTGAAAGATGGAAACTGACAGGGCATCAATTTGGTGCAAAATTTTAAAAAATGCAGAATATAGAATTCAGAATAACAAAGTTGGAAGGGACCTTGAAGGCTTTGTAGTTGTTGTGGCCCGTCAGCGGCCTGTGCAGATTGTAGCTGATTCTGACAACGAGGAGGCTGGTGTGGTGCAGCTGACGCTCAAGTCAGACAGTGAGGAAGCTGGAGAAGAGATGGTGCCAGAGGCGCGGATTCAGCCAGGGCCTTCAGAACCTCCAGGAGCTCCTTTAAGTGAAGAGGACGAAGAATAGGAGCCTTTTCTCAATTCACAGGCGCGCAGAGCTGCCAAAAGGCAGGAGTAGCTCCTCAGGAGGAGGTCTCCTTGAGAGTAAGGCTTGGGGCTAATTGGCCACTCCCTTAGCCTATTTAAGGAGGAACACCACTTGCAGCAAGCTGTAGGGAACAACTTTAGTTCAATCTCCTTCGCGTCTGGATTCTCTGCAAAATTGTTTCTGGGCTTTCTGCCATCTCTAGTAAGACTGTGATTACCTTATCTTAGAATTCTGTTAGGCTGTTAAGACAGTTTATTAACAGCTTTTGATTGATAAAGACTAAGTTATTTGAGTAAAAAAAGCTTTGTATAGAGTTTGTGTGTGCTGCGTTCTTTGGGGTCCGTAGCTGGGGCAGAACAGTAGTCAAACCCCCTGCTTAAACAGGAGAACCTATACCCATGATGGTAAACCTATGGCACGCATGTCAGAGGTGGCACAGAGAGCCCTCTCTGTGGGCATGTGCACCATCGCCATCAGCTCTTCCGGATTCCGTTGAGTGCATGCGCACCGGCCAGCAGCTCTTTTCTGGATTCTAGCATGCGCACGCTCCATTTTGGCATTTGGTGGCAAAAAGGTTAACCGTCACTGCTATCCCATTCTGGATAAATGGCTGTCCAGTCTCTCCTTGAAAACCTCCAGTCATGGAGCACCCGTAACTTCTGAAGGCAACTTCCGTTCCATTAATTGTTCTCACTGACGGCAACTTCCGTTCTGATTAATTGTTCTCACTGACAAGAAAGTTCTCCTTACTTCTTGGTTGGGTCTCTCTTTGGTAATCTCCATCCTTTACTTCTTGTCTTACCCTCAGGTGCTTTGGGGAATAGGTCCTCCGAAGAAGGACTCTCCAGAAGGAGAACTTCAACCTTCGCTGGTTGGTTGAAGGTCAAATGCCCAAGCCAAAGGATTGAGGGCCTTCAGAAGAGTTGGCCTCCAGACTTCCTCAGGTCTTGCCACTCCAAAGTGCAGAAGGGCTTGCAATCCAACTTGGAGAAGATCATTTGGACCTCCCCATGTTTTATTGACGATTGGTCTTTCTGCTTATCTTCTATGTCTTAATCCATTTGGGGGGGAATTCATTCTGCTTTCCAGAATTCTTCTTTGATTTTAATGGTTCTTCTCACTCAATTTCACCTGGTCTGAACATCTCAGGATGGGATTGAGTTCCTCATCCCACGGCACGTACCCTAAATCAGCTGCTTAGTTCTGTGACCCACTGATTGAGCTGCTAGTTGGAGGTCGTAAAAGAGGAAGAGATTATATCTCTTTCAGGGTGCTGCCAAGTCTGGGGGAGAAATATTGGTTACTCAATTGAGCTGTTAAAATGGGAAGAAATATGGACGAAACAATTGAAACTCTTGATGGCAACCACTTACGAAGAAAACTTGTATAAGATGTTGTATAGATGGCATCTCCTCCCTGCCCAACTATCTAAAATGTACCCAGGACTCTCCCCAAACTGCTGGAAGTGCGGGGAGATAGGTACTTACTTTCACGTATGGTGGACTTGCCCTAAGGCAACTGAATTTTGGAACTTTATACAGAGGTAGGTATTAGAAATCACGGGATATAAACTACAATTGAAACCAGAATATTATTTATTAAATATTAGGCCAGATAAGATAGGCATGAATATATAGTATCTGATTACATATATCACAACCACAGCAAGAATATGTTTTGCTCAACATTGGAAGGGGAAAGATCTGCCGGCTGAAGATTTGATTTTGGGGGAAATCATTGAATATGCGGAAGCTGACAAGTTAACAAAGATTTTGAGAGATCAAAAGGATTCCGCATATTTTCAGTGCTGGGACCAATGGTATACTTGGTTGAATAATAAAATTAAAAAAGGATAAGGTTAATGCAGATTTTACTTTTTATTTGTATATCTTGATTGAAGTTAATACACTGTGTAAAGTTCCCGTCGCGATCTGTATGTAAATAATTATTCTGTTGTAAAGAAATGAACAATAAAAAATTAAAAAAAGAAAAAGAAAGAAAGAAATCCAACAAGGGACATCACCAAAGGCTCCCTTCAGATTTAAAGGGCTGATACCGTTCTGAACTTCTCCAACAATGGCGTATTAAATTGGGAAATCAAGCTGGTTGGTGGGCACAATCTCACTTCCCGATTCGGCCTGGAGAGCTGGTTGCGTCTTGAAATGCAGACGGTGTGGTTTTCAGCCTGAAAAACCAAAACGAAAGGTTTCCTAGAGGCAGCAACAAGAAATTGAAGAAGACCCTTTAATTAAACACTCTTTAATTTAAACCATCCCCATTTTAAATCAGCGAGAAGCCCAGGAGAGGCAGCCCATATTTTTAAAAAAGAGGTTGAGATTCTAGAAAAATGCAGAGAAGAGCAAGAAAGAGGATTAGGGGACTGGAGGCTAAAACGTAAGAAGAACGGCTGCAGGAACTGGGCCTGGCTAATCTAGGGAAGAGAAGGACCAGGGGAGACAGGAGAGCATCTTCCAATACTTGAGGGGCTCCCACAGAGAGGAGGAAGGGGGTCAAGCTATTCTCCAAAGCACCTGAAGGCCAGACAACGAACAATGGATGGAAACGGAACAAGGAGAGATTCAACCTGGAAATAAGGAGGAATTTTCTGACGGTGAGAACAATTAATCAATGGAACGATGGAGCTGTGTGTGCTTCATCACTGGTGATTTTTAAGAAGAGATTAGACAACCATTTTTCTAAAATGGTATAGGCTCTCCTGCTCGAGCAAGAGATTGGACTGGAAGATCTCAAAGAATAAATGACTGTCTAGTCTCTTCTTAAATCTAGGATCCAGCCTTGGATTCTATCATTCTACCATTTTATCATTCCATCATTTTATCATTCCATCATTCCATCTTTCCATCATTCTATCATTTTATTTATTTTATTTTTTATTTTATTAGTTCAATTTATATGCTGCCCTTCTCCGGAGACTCAGGGCGGCTTACAATGCGTTAAGCAAGAGCCTTCATACTTTTTGTATATACCTGCTTAGTAGGGCTTTCGGGAGCCCCCTAAGCGGTGTTCTTTTTTATACAAAGTCAGCTTATTGCCCCCACAATCCGGGTCCTCATTTTATCTACCTCGGAAGGATGGAAGGCTGAGTCAACCTTGAGCCTGGGGAGATTTGAACTTGCAGTAATTGCAGGTAGCTGGTGCTAGTTAACAGCACTTTAGTCTGCTGCGCCACCAAGGCTCTATCATCATTCTATCATTCTATGATCTGCATTTCCTGTTTGTCCTAGGATGGTGAAAAGATAACCAACCGTTTTCGGTGTCCTCAGCCCAGTTCTAAGCCTGCTGAGATAGTTACGGTTAACAGAGTCGGAAGGGACCTTGGGGGTCATCTAGTCCGACCCCCTGCTCACGCCGGAGACCTGTACTAGGGATTCGAACTGCCAATCTTTCTGATCGACAAGCTCAGCGTCTTAGCCACTGAGCCACCTAGTCACCCACCATTTAGTCTTCTAGCTCAAAATGGCGGCTTCCCCACCTTTGATTGTTCAACGTTGGAAACGAGATTTTTTGGGACCCCTCCTTTTCCACCCAATTCCAGTGAGATAAACTTCCGAGCTTAGCTCCAGTTTAGCAATCTGGATTCTGTGAATAACGTTCTTTGTTAGCCCTCTGGATCCAAAAACGGTCATCTCCAAGGATGTAGAAGAGTCAAAAAAAAAATATATATCAAGATGGCAGTCATGATTATGCCATTGTGGTTTATGATATTTTTTTTTCCTCTCTTTCTCGCAATGGACCAAGAGACCAAGAGTATATTTGTTTTTAATTTGTGTGTGTGTTTATGATACTGGTTTTATATTGCTTTATTGCTGTTTGCTCTTTATATTGACTACTCACCTGGCTCTCAATCATTAAGCGGAGTGTAGATTTTGAATACAAGGAGAGAGTGATAAAGTTAGATTAAATGCGTTTCTGAGGGAGAAGGCCTGAGGTTTGGGGCCAATTTGAAAGTTCGTAATTTTAAGAACCGTCTCTCCTTCTCCAGGCGTTGATAAGACAGGGGATGGAAGAGGGGAGGGCAATTCGGGGAGCCCCAAAATCAACATTTTCTTTCAAGGGAATCCTGAAGGACAACTCTTCAGAAGTTCGTGGCCATGTTCACGATACATCAAGCCAACTTGTGGCTATTCTGACCCATGGTTGATCATTTATAATAAAAGAGAAGCTACAACAGCAGAAGACCCAGTTTAATCTTGTAGCAAAAGTCTAGAAAACCAGAGACTTCCCTTATGCATGAAAGGCAGCTGGGTGATTTTCGACCAACCACCAGGAGACGGTGAGTTCTAGTCCTGCTTTAGGAATGAAAGCCAATTGGGTGATTTTGGGCCACCAACGGGAGACATTGAGTTCTAGTACCGCCCTAGGCATGAAAGCTGGGTGGGTAATTTTGGACCAGTCATTTTGTCTCAGCCAATCCTACCTCACAGGGTTGACGTTATGGGGATAAAAAGGAGGTGGAAGCATCATGTATTTTCATGATACGGAGGATAAAAATATAACAAATTTATAAACTTGGGTACTAGATTATTATTTCGTAACTAAGCCATACAAGTAGTCCTCAATTTATGTCCTCATTCAGTGAGTCACATCTGATTTTACGATCATCTTTTGCCACAGTTGTTCAGTGAATCCCATGGTCGTTAAGCAAATGTGGCCTCCCCCCATTGACTCTGCATGTTGGAAGCCAGCTGGAAAAGTCACAAATTCATTCTTTCTTTCTTTCTTTCTTTCTTTCTTTCTTTCTTTCTTTCTTTCTTTCTTTCTTTCTTTCTTTCTTTCTTTCTTTCTTTCTTCTTTCTTTCTTTCTTTCATTCATTCATTCATTCATTCATTCATTCATTTATTTATTTATTTAGTCAAGCATGTATTTGATGACAGATACAAGTGTAAACATAATTATGAATACATGAAATGGATACAAATAAAAGGGAACATTAGGACAGGGACGGGAGGCACGCTGGTGCTCTTATGCACGCCCCTTACAGACCTCTCAGGAATGGGGTGAGGTAGACAGTCTAAGGTTAAAATTTTGGGGGTTTGGGGAAGAAACCACAGAGTCAGGTAATGCGTTCCAGGCGTTGACCACTCTGTTGCTGAAGTCGTATTTTCTGCAATCGAGTTTGGAGCAGTTTACCTTGAGTTTGTATCTATTGTGTGCTCATGTATTGTTGTAGTTGAAGCTGAAGTATTCATTGACAGGTAGGATATCATAGCAGATAATTTTATGTACTATGCTTAAGTCTGACCAGAGACGGTGAAGTTCTAAGTTGTCTAAGCCCAAAATTTTAAGCCTGTAGCATAAGGTATTCTGTTGCAAGCAGAGGAATGGAGGACTCTTCTCGTGAAATATCTCTGGACTCGTTCAATTGTATTTATGTCTGATATGCAGTGCGGGGTTCCAGACAGATGAGCTGTATTCGAGAATTGGTCTGGCAAAGGTTTTGTATGCCCTAGTTTGCAGTTCAATATTACCGGAAAAGAAGCTACGCAAGATTAGATAACAACTCTTAATGCTTTTTTAGCAATGCTGTTACAGTGACCTCTGGCACTTAGATTGTTTGAGATGAGTACTCCAAGCTTTCTTTCTTTCTTTCTTTCTTTCTTTCTTTCTTTCTTTCTTTCTTTCTTTCTTTCTTTCTTTCTTTCTTTTTCTTTCTTTCTTTCCTTCCTTCCTTCCTTCCTTCCTTCTTTTTTTTCTTTCCTTTTCTTTCTTTCTTTCTTTCTTTCTTTCCTTCCTTCCTTCCTTCCTTCCTTCCTTCCTTCCTTCCTTCCTTCCTTCCTTCCTTCCTTCCTTCCTTCCTTCCTTCTATCCTTCTTTTTTTCTTTCCTTTTCTTTCTTTCTTTCCTTCCTTCCTTCCTTCCTTCCTTCCTTCCTTCCTTCCTTCCTTCCTTCCTTCCTTCCTTTATTTATTTGTCGAGTACGTATTAGATAATATATATGTATAAGCATGAATTGAATACATAAAATGAATACAATTAAATGGAACATTAGGACAGGGATAGTAGGCACGGTAGTGCTCTTATGCACGCCCCTTACAGGCCTCTTAGGAATGGGGTGAGGTCAGTGGTGGGATTCAAAAACTTTAACAACCGGTTCTCTGCCCTAATGATTTCTTCCAACAACCAGTTCATCAAACTGCTCAGAAAGTTAACAACCGGTTCTCCAGAAGTGGTGCGAATTGGCTGAACCCCACCATCAGGCGAGGAAGACAGTAGCCAGTTTAAGGTTAACATTTTGGGGGTTTGGGGAAGAAACTCCAGAGTCAAGTAGTGCATTCCAGGCATTGACCACTCCGTTGCTGAAGTCGTATTTTCTGCAATCGAGTTTGGAGCGGTTCAACTTTAAGTTTGGATCTATTGTGTGCCTCTGTATCGTCGTGGTTAAAGCTGAAGTAGTCACTGACAGGTAGGACATTGCAGCAGATAATTTTGTGTACTACACTTCGGTCAGACCGTAGGGCGACGTAGTTGTAAATTTTCTAAGCCCAAAATTTCAAGTCTGGTGGCATAAGGGATTTTGTTGCGAGTGGAGGACTCTCCTTGTGAAATATTTCTGGACGCACTCAATTGTATTAATGCTTGCATTTTGTGTTCTGGTTTATTTATTATTATTTTTGCCATTGTGTAAGACAGAGCATTTGTTGGTTGAGATTTGGAGTTGCCAATGGTTTGACCATTCGGACAGATAGTCGAGGTCTTTTTGTCGGGTAGCAGCATTATTGGTGGTGATGAATCGCTTTACATCATCAGCGAAGGGAAGGCAGTTGCTTAGAATACGATCGCAAATGTCATTTATGTAAAGTATAAAGAATGTGGGCCCTAAAACTCTTTCTTTGGGGACACTGCTGTGCAGGGTTAGATAGGGTGCTCCCTATTTTGACTACTTGTTGCATGTTTGATAGGAATTATGTGAAATCCCCCCCCCCCTTCCAAGGATGCTACAACCTGAGCACCAGTTTGCTCTTGTAATTCAGGATGCAATTAAAACCGGCACCCAAAAATACAGTTCATTAGAACAAATGAATGAAGGCCCTTTTCAAAAAGTCTCTTGGACTTTCTGTTGTTGTTGTTTCCTGAAAACATTTCCGCTTCTCATCCAAGTAGTTTCTTTCACTTCAGCTTCTTGAATGAGAAGCAAAACATTTTCAAGGGAAACACACACACACACACACACAACATCCAGTTGCCTTGCCTTTTGAAAAAAACACCGTTGGGACAACCTTGACCTGGATGGTGGAGCATCTCCCTAGACAAATGAAGAGAGAGAGAGAGAGAGAGATCTTTTGCGCGGAAACCTGAAGTTTAGAATGTTTTAGAGGAGAATAGAGTTTGAAGGGACCTTGGAGGTCTTCTAGTCCAACCCTCTGTACCATTTCAATCCAATCTCTTCTTAGAGAATGCTCCCGCAATGGAGCAACCACAACTTCTGGTGGCAAACTGTTCCACTGGTTAATTGTCCTCACTTTTAGGAAATTTCTCCTTAATTCCAGATTGCTTTTCTCCTTGACTGGTTTCCATCCATTTCCTTCCTTCCTTCCTTCCTTCCTTCCTTCCTTCCTTCCTTCCTTCCTTCCTTCCTTCCTTCCTTCCTTCCTTTCCTCCCTCCCTCCCTCCCTCCCTCCCTCCCTCCCTCCTTCCTTCCTTCCTTCCTTCCTTTCCTCCCTCCTTCCTTCCTTCCTTCCTTCCTTCCTTCCTTCCTTCCTTCCTTCCTTCCTTCCTTTCCTCCCTCCCTCCCTCCTTCCTTCCTTCCTTCCTTTCCTCCCTCCCTCCCTCCCTCCCTCCCTCCCTCCCTCCTTCCTTCCTTCCTTCCTTCCTTCCTTCCTTCCTTCCTTCCTTCCTTCCTTCCTTCCTGAATCATAGGACTGCAAGGGACCTCAGAGGTCGTCTAGTCAACCCCCTGTATTATCCTGTACCATCTCAAACAACTGCCTGTCCAGGCTCTTCTGAAAAGCTTCCAGTGATGAAGCACCCAGTCCTTCTGGTGGCAAGCAGTTCCACTGGTTATTGGCCTCACTGTTAGGAAATTTCTCCTTAGTTTTAGCTTGCTTCTCTTCTTAATTAATAGAATAACAGAGTTGGAAGGGACCTTGGAGGTCTTCTAGTCCAACCTCTTCTTGAAACCGTCCAGTGATGGAGCACCCAGAATTTCCAGAGGCAAGTCGTTCCACTGGCTAATTGTCCTCAATGTCAGGAAGCTTCTCCTTAATTCCTGGTTGCTCCTCTCCTTGATTCCTTTCCATCTGTTTGCTTCTTGTCCTGAGTCCTGGTGCTTTGGAGAATTAATTCAGTTTAGAAACAGTTTAGAAACAGGCCAATGTATGGATTTTAGGGCTGGTGAAGACTTCTAAAAAGTGCAAAATTCAGACATCCTCTGTCCCAGTCCTATTGGACCTCTCAGCGGCTTTTGATACCATCGACCATGGTATCATGCTGCACTGGCTGGAGGGGTTAGGAATGGGGGGTACCGTGTTGTGGTGGTTCTCCTCCTTCCTCTCTGGTCGGATGCAGTCTGTGTTGGCAGGGGGTCAGACGTCGACCACGAGGTGCCTTGTTTGTGGGGTGCCACAAGGGTCGGTCCTCTTGCCCCTTCTGTTCAACATTTATGTGAAGCCGCTGGGGGAGATCATCCGTGGTTTTGGGGTGAAGTGCCATCAGTACGCTGATGATACTCAGCTGTACATCTCCACCCCAGACCACCCCAATGATGCCCTCGAAGTGATGTCCCGATGCCTGGAGGCCGTGCGGATCTGGATGGGGAGAAACAGACTCAAACTCAACCCCTCCAAGACTGAATGGCTGTGGTTCCCGGTGTCCCGGTATAGCCAGCTGGTTCCATTGCTGACTATTGGGGGTGAGACTTTGACCCCCTAAGAGAGGGCTCGCAATCTGGGTGTCCTCCTTGATGCATGGCTGTCTTTAGAAGATCACATGACAGCTGTGGCCAAGGGGGCTTTTTATCTACCAGTTGCGTCCCTTTCTGGACCGGGACACCCTGCACACGGTCACTCATGCCTCGTCACTTCCCGTCTGGACTACTGTAACACTCTCTACATGGGGCTCCCCTTGAAGAGCACTCGGAGGCTCCAACTGGTCCAGAATGCGGCCGCGCGGGTGATTATGGGAGTGACACGGCGTACCCATGTGACACCTCTCCTGCGCGAGCTGCACTGGTGCCCGGTGGTCTTCTGGGTGCGATTGAAGGTGTTAGTTACCATCTTTAAAGTGCTCCATGGCTTAGGACCTGGATACTTACGAGATCACCTTCTGCCACCGATGGCCTCCCACTGGCCAATACGCTCCCATGGAGAGGGACTCCTCAGGGTGCCGTCGATCAAACTATGTCGACTGGTGACCCCCAGGGGGAGAGCCTTCTCTGTGGGGGCACCCGCCCTATGGAACGAACTGCCCGGGGGTACGTATGATTCCCGACCTGCGTACCTTTCGCCATGCCCTCAAGACTTTACTATTCCAACAAGCTGGGCTGGCTTAATAAGAAATTGGATTGGGTGTTTTTAATTTTGTGTTTTTAATTTTGGGGCCAAAATATTTAATCTGTTTTTCAACTGCTTTTAAATTTTGTATTTTATTGTGTCTGTACACCGCCAAGTCCTTCGGGAGAAGGGCGGTATAAAACTTTAATTAACAATAACGAGAAGGAGAAGGAGGAGGAGGAGGAGGAGGAGGAGGAGAAGGAGAAGGAGAAGGAGAAGGAGAAGAAGAAGAAGAAGAAGAAGAAGAAGAAGAAGAAGAAGAAGAAGAAGAAGAAGAAGAAGAAGAAGAAGAAGAAGAAGAAGAAGAAGAAGAAGAAGAAGAAGATCCTCCAGAAACACACCCGAGCTCCCAACCTTTTCCTTGAAGTCCTCTTGTTTGCTTCCAAGTTGTCTTCTTACTCCTTGAAGTTGGCACCCACAGATGACTGACTGCCTTCTTTGAAGAAAGGTTTCTGGCATGACCTTAATTGCTGGTTGTTTCTGGATCTTTAAGATCAAGGCAATCTAAGAAAGGGCGGAGTAGGTGGCACCTGAGCTAGGTTGCCTCTGGTGCCTTCAGCCTGAGAGCTGGTTGCCGTCCAGAGTTGCCGGCTTTTCCACGGTTGTTACACGCACAACTTCACGGCTCAGCCCAAAGGAGAGGCTTAGAGAGCTTCCAGGGCTGATGAGTCAGCAAAGAGTTGTCCTTCAAGTCAAAGAATTGCCTTTGGGTCCTCCTAGAGGGTGTTAACAAAGGGTGGAGGTGGTGTTGCAACTGAACTTGCCGTTGAGAACTTTGTGGATGCCACAAACTGGGACATTGACACCTTTCACACCGCCAACAAATCAGGGGGAAAGAAGTGGACACAACAAACATAGAGCAGAGTTGTGGGTTTTGTGTCAAAGGGAGGTGCCTCTGGAGTAGGAATTTTCCAACCTTGGCCATTTTAAGATTTGTGGACTTCAACTCCCAGAATTCCCCAGCCAGCCATGTGGGAGTCGAAGTCCACTGGTCTTAAAGTGGCCATGGTTGGAGACCTGACTGGAGAATTCTGGGAGTTGAAGTTCTCAGGTCTTAAAGTGGCTGAGGTCAGAGACCTGGCTTGGGGAATTCTGGGAGTTGAAGTCCTCAGGTCTTAAAGTGGCCGAGGTTGATAAATATAGATAGTCCTTGACTTTGGATGACAATAAGTCCCAAAATTTCCATTGGTAAGTGAGACAACTCTTAAGTGAGTTTTGCCCCATTTTACGACCTTTCTTGCCACCGTCGTTCAGTGAAGCTGTGCAGTCGTTAGGTAAGTAACACGGTTGTTAAGTGAATTTGGTTTTCCTGTTGAATCTTGGCTTGTCAGAAGGTCGCAAAAGGGAATCTTGTGACACACACACACACACACACACACACACACCCAGGACAGGAGCCAACTGCCAAGCACCTCAATTTCGGTTCCGTGGTCATGGGGTTGCTTCAATGGTCGTTAAGTGTGAAAAATGGTCCTAAATCACATTTTTTCAACTGGTGGTAGAACTTGGAATTTTGAACGGTCGTTTAAACGGAATGTTGCAAGTTGAGGACTATCTGTATAATTT
>JAWJVD010000193.1:156310-237602 GCA_038048745.1 Coluber constrictor foxii
AGGATTGATACTCCTTGCAGACAAAGCTGGTCCTTTGCATCCTCAACCACCCTCTCAAAGGATGCAAAGGACCAGCTGTCTGCAAGGAGTATCAATCCTTCCATTCCTCACCATCCGGTCAGAGTTGAAGAAGCTTCTGGGATGAGAAGCGAAACATCTTCAAAAGAAAAAAAAACAGAAAGTCCAGTTGCCTCCTGAAAAATAGCACTTTTGGACAAACCTAACCTGGATGACGGACAATCTCTACAGATTTTTGATCCAGGTTCTGGCATTAATCTCGGCTTCACGGAAGCCGCAAGTGCCCCCTAAAATATTGCCCTATCAATGACCTTCCTTGATCTGAGAAAGCAAAGACGTCGAGATGGGATTCCACCTTCAAACTTCCTAGAAGTTTGGGCAGGGTGGCCAAATGTTCAGATGAGTAGCCTCCTGACCTGATTAAATCTATTGTAGGAATCCATCCGTGCTGAAATCAGCACACTTGCAGCCTGCGAGGATGTCCTCCTATTCGATTACGCGATAATCTAGAACGTTGGAGAACCTCTCCTTGAGGTCTCCAGGAAGGCCTGTTTCACCCTTGGCGGCATGGCCCCACAAGGGTGAAAGTTTGACTCTGATTTAGTCTCCTCTAGGACTTCAGAGACCATCACTCCCAGCCCAGAAGGCTGAATGTATGATGGGGCAGAAGGAGACCAGGCTGGAGAAGGTTGGAGAACAAAATCCAGCTGGTTTCTTCTCCTCCGGCTTATTTTTGTGTCCTTGCCCTCATTGACTCAGTGTAAAACCAGGAGACTTGGTCAGCAATAAGTTAACAATTGATTCGTTGAGGGGCGGATCAACGACCCTCCTCCTTTCTCATCTCCTCCCTCCCTCCTTTAGTTCCTTCCTTCCCTCCTCTTATCTCCTTCTTTCCTCCCACACTCCTGCCTCCCCTCCCTCCTTTATTTCCTTCCTTCCCTCCTCTTATCTCCTTCCTGCCTTCCTCCCACTTTCCCTTCTTTCTTATCTCATTTCCTGGCTCCCTCCCTCTTTCTTCTTCCCTTATTTCTTCCTTCCTTCCTTTCCTCTTTTTCCTCCCTCCTTCCCTTCTTTCTTATCTCCTCCCTTCCTCCCTCCCTTCCTTCCATCCCTCCTTCTTCCCTTAATTCTTCCTTCCTTCCTTTCCTTCCTTCCTTTCCCTCCCTCCCTCCTTCCTTTCTTTCTTATCTCCTCCCTCCCTCCCTCCCTTCTTCCTTCCATCCTTCTTCCCTTATTTCTTCCTTCCTTCCTCCCCTTCCCCCTCCTTCCTTCCTTCCTTCTTCCCTTATTTCTTCCTTTCTTTCCTTTCCTTCCTTCCTTTCCTTCCTTTCCTTCCTTCCTTTCCTCCCTCCCTCCCACCTTCCCTTCTTTCTTATCTCCTCCCTTCCTCCCTCCCTTCCCTCCTTCCATCCTTCTTCCCTTATTTCTTTTCTTCCTTCCTCCCTTCCCCCCTCCTTCCTTCCTTCCTTCTTCCCTTATTTCTTCCTTTCCTTCCTTTCCTTCCTTCCTTTCCTCCCTCCCTCCCTCCTTCCCTTCTTTCTTATCTCCTCCCTCCCTTCCTCCTCCCTTCCTTCCTTCCATCCTTCTTTCCTTATTTCTTCCTTCCTTCCTCCCTTCCCCCCTCCTTCCTTCCTTCCTTCTTCCTTATTTCTTCCTTTCCTTCCTTTCCTTCCTTCCTTTCCTTCCTCCCTCCTCCCTCCTTCCTTTCTTTCTTATCTCCTCCCTTCCCTCCCTCCCCTCTCCCCCAGGTGACCCTACACCACTCATCACCTCGGACCATCCCTTCTCTCCTTCTTTGCTTCCATCCCTCCGATTCTACTGCCAGCCTCCTGCTGGATAGAAACGCCCTCCAAACTCTTTGGCCCTTTCCCTTAATTTCTGACCCTGGGATCCACAACGCCTGTTGTTGATTTGACTGCTGCTCGGGTAGGAGACTCCCCAGAGGGGAGGGGGCATCTCTGAGACCCCGCTGACCCCTTCCTTCCTCCTTCCTTCCTTCCTTCCTTCCTTCTCCTCCAAGCCCAGGCACAACACGGAGTATTTTCCATCCACAGGCCCCGGGCCCCAGATCGGAGTCCAGAGGACACGGCTTCTGCTACTCGTGCGATGCCCAACTCTGTCTAAAGGTTTCTGCAGCTGGGCGAGTGGAAAACTACCAGCTTCCCTCCTTCCCCACAGCCGGGACCGGCTGGGTGGCTGCTCCGCTCAGCCAGGTGTGCTTGGAGAGGGCGGGTTGCATAAGCGCAGGCTGTGGTTGTCCCTCAGTTGTCGGAATCCTGCAGCTTTGCTCCCCTGGCAGGAGAAAGCCGCCGGAGAGCCAGGTTGGGTCACACCACGCACATCCCCGGCCCCCTCTTCTCCGGTCCCAAAAGCAGGAATCTGGCAACCCCTCCTGAGTTGGGGGATGCCCAAGACGAGGCCAGCTTGTGGGTCTCTGTGTGTGTGTGTGGTGTGTGTGTGTTTCTTTCTCTCGCTCTCTCTTTCTTTCTCTCTCTTTCTGTCTTTCTCTCATCTTTCTCTCTGTACTTTTCCTCTTTCTCTCTTCTTTCTCTTTCCCTTTCTTTCTGTTTTTCTCTCATCTTTCTCTGTATTTTTCTCTCTTCTTTCCCTCTCTCTGTATTTCTTTCTCTTCTCTTTCTCTCTGTCTCTTCTTCTGACTCTCTCTGTGTCTTTCTCTTTCTCTCTCTCTTCTCTCTCTTCTCTCTCTCTCCCTCTCTGTCTCTGTGTTGTGTGTGTGTGTGTCTCTCTCTCTCTTTCTTTCTCTCTCTCTCTTTCTGTCTTTCTCTCATCTTTCTCTCTGTATTTTTCTCTTTCTCTCTTTCTTTCTCTCTCTTTCTGTCTTTCTCTTGTCCTTTCTGTATTTTTCTCTTTCTCTCTTTCTTTCTCTTTCCCTTTCTTTCTGTTTTTCTCTCATCTTCTCTCTGTATTTTTCTCTCTGTATTTTTCTTTCTTTCTCTCTCTGTCTCTCTTTCTTTCTGACTCTCTCTGTGTCTTTCTCTTTCTCTCTCTCTTCTCTATCATCTCTCTCTCCCCCTCTGCGTGTGTGTGTCTCTCTCTTTCTTTCTCTCTCTCTCTTTCTGTCTTTCTCTCATCTTCTCTCTGTATTTTTCTCTTTCTCTCTTTCTTTCTCTCTCTTTCTGTCTTTCTCTTGTCTTTCTGTATTTTTCTCTTTCTTTCTCTTTCCCTTTCTTCTGTTTTTCTCTCATCTTTCTCTGTATTTTTCTCTCTCTCTTTCTCTCTGTTTTTCTCTCTGTGTGTATTTTCTTTCTCTTTCTCTCTCTGTCTCTCTTTCTGACTCTCTGTGTCTTTCTCTTTCTCTCTCTCTTCTCTCTCTCTCCCTCTCTGTCTCTGTGTGTGTGTGTCCTCTCTCTCTCTCTCTTTCTCTCTCTTTCTCCCTTTTCTGTCTCTGTTTCTCACTCTTTCTGTCTCTCTCTGTGTCTTTCTCTCTCCCCCCCCTCTCTCTGTGTCTTTCTTCTTTCTTCTTTCTTTCTTTCTCTCTCTCTCTCTCTCTCTCTCTCTCTCTCTCTCTCTCTCTGTCTCTCTGTGTGTGTCTCTCTCTCCTGAAAAGCCCTTCCTGCTTCCTTCTTTCCTATGCAGGCAAGATGTTGGCAAGGTCTCCAGAATTTCCAGCTGCAAATACAGCTGTAGCACTTGGAAAGAGCAGGATCAGAGCCAGCCAGGTTACTGCCATACAGCACCCTCAGATACTTTCCAGGACAAACTCTGGGGTCCTTGGTTCCTCTCTGAGCTTGGTCGTTTTCTTGCAGACGTTTCATGACCCAACTAGGAAACATCATCAGTGTAGTCATGGGTTGGGTCATGGGATGTCTGTAAGAAAACAGCCAAGCTCAGAGAGGACCAAAGAGACCAAAATAATTTTCATTATTTTCTTCTCCTTCTCCTTCTCCTTCTCCTTCTCCTTCTCCTTCTCCTTCTCCTTCTCTTCTCCTTCTCCTTCTCCTTCTCCTTCTCCTCCTCCTCCTCCTTCTTCTTCTCCCTGTTCTTCTCCTCCTCCTCCTCCTTTTCCTCCTCTTCTTCTTCCTCCTCCTCCTCCTCTTCTTCTTCTCCTTCTCCCTCTCTTCCTCCTTCTCCTCCTCCTCCTCTTTCCTCCTCCTCGTCTTCTTCTCCTCCTCCTTCTCCTCCCTCCTCCCCCCTCCTTCTCCTCCTCCTCTTCTTCTTCTTCTTCTCCTCCTCCTTCTCCTCCTCTTCTTATTCTTCCTTTTCTTCTTCTCTTCTTCCTCTTCTCCTCCTCCTCCTCCTCCTCTTCCTCTTCCTCTTCTTCTAAAATTGTATAGGTTTTCCTGTCTAAGTAGGGGACATACTACCTATAGTATACTAGGTATAGGTTTTCCTGTCTAAATTGGACTAGAAGACCTCTGAAGTCCCTTTCAGCTCCTGTTCTTTTCTGTTCTATCCTCTCCTCCTCCTCCTCCTCCCCTCCCTCCTCCTCCTCCTCCTCCTCCTGTCCACAGATCCCACTCCGTCTTTTTTGCCATGCGAATCACTGAGGTCTTTAAGCGAGACGTCACCTGATCACGGTTTGCGAACTTCTCTGCCAACTTCCCCATTGACTTCACTTGTCAGAATCTGGCTGACAAGTGACGTCACAAGTGGTTGTCCTGTGACTGCTGGATCCTGCAACCATTATAAGTGTGTTTGACAGTTGCCAAACACCCATATCACAATTACACCGCAACAGTCATTAAGTGTGAGGACCGGTCATAAGTCATTTTTCCCCCATGCCCCCTGGAAACTTTTGGCCAGTTGTGACCGTATGCTTGTTAAGTCTAAGACTATCAAAAATAATAAATAGATGGAATATAAATGAAGAAAGAACTGGTTGAACTGAGCCTGTGTGCACGAATGTATTTTTATGCATTCACACAATCTAATAAGTTAGGTCAGGTTTAACCTTGGTTCCTTTTTCTTCTGTGACTTTGTGTTTGTCTGAACTCAACAACTCACTAAATTTTTTAAATTCTGTGGCTTTTTTTTCCCCCTCTAGAAATTATACGAACTGCTCGTTTGAAATAAAAAATACTTTATTGCAATGTTTTGGAAACCAGGCAAAAATGCAAATAATAATAATAATAATAATAATAATAATAATAATAATAATAATAATAATAATAATAATAATAATAATAATAATAAAAATAATTCATTGACATTGCAATACCTGGGGATGCACGGATTGAAGATAAGCAGCAAGAAAAAATCACAAAGTATCGGGACTTGCAAATTGAAGTTGAGCGACTGGGAAAGAGAAATCATGTGTTGTCCCAATTGTAATTGGAGCCCTTGGAGCAATACCCAAAGGGCTACCCGCTATTTAGAAATTCTAAATTTCTGGACTTGAATATTTTGACTCTACAAAAAACCACCTTACTCGAACAGCTTACATCCTCCGACGATACCTTAACAGTTCCTAGGTCCTTGGTTAGGGACTCGAGCTGCTGAGCTATTAACCAGCCTCCAAGGGCTGTGAATCTCACTACAGATTAAATAATAATAATAATAATAATAATAATAATAATAATAATAATAATAATAATAATAATAATAATAATAATAAACTTGAATATTTTGATTCTACAAAAAACCACCTTACTCAGAACAGCTTACATCCCCTCTGACGATACCTTAACAGTTCCTAGGTCCTTGGTTAGACTTGAGCTGCTGAGCTATTAACCAGCCTCCACTACAGATTATCCAATAATAGTAATAATAATAATATCGACTTTGCAAACAACAAAATTGAAACTGTTTCACATTTAATATGTGAATGCAGCAAATCGCACAAACTGATTACAAAGCTAGACATGATGGAATTGCTAAATTAATCCACTGGTCATTATGTAAAAAATACAATTTACTTGTATCTAAAAAGTTCATGGGAACATAAAGTGGAAAAAGTTGTAGAAAATGAGACGGTGAAGATCTTGTGGGACTTTCGAATACAGACGGATCGTCACTTGGAACACAGCACGCCAGATAGCACAGTTGTCGAAAACTGAAATGTACAATTTATTGACATCGTGGTACCAGGAGATGCCAGAGTCGAAGAAAAAGAATTGGAAAAAATCATGAAATCATCGCGACCTGACCATCGAAACGACACGGCTATGGATGAAACATGTAGCCGTGAAACCCATGGTCATCGGGGCACTTGGTACCACGTTCAATAATTTTACAAAACACATCAAGAAATTCCAGTTTTGTGCAATCACACCAGCGGAACTGCAAAAAAACTGTACATCATAAATCTTAAGAAATACTTGATTGACACCTAGGACCCTGGCAGCCATCCGTATCAACCATTAGCACCAGTCAATGATATTTGTGAAGCATTTTTGAATGTTCAGTTGACTTGAGTTTCATATTTAATGAATAGAGTAAATATAAAATTCCCCAAAATAATACCACTCAATTCCCTGGAAAAGAACAAAGGAAAAATATAAACAAAAGGTTTTTTTAAAAAAACACAGACAGCCAATTCCCTAGAAAAGAACACAAAAGGAAACTAGAAACGAGGGTTTTTTTTTAAAAACCACCCAATTCCCTTGAAAAGAACACACAAAGTAGAAAGAGAAGTTTTTTAAAAAAGGGTATGACGAATGACTAAGCATCACAAGCAAAACAGAAAAAAAAAAATACACTTACACACTTCAGTGGCTTTTGTAACCAGGTCAAGATCCGGATATATGAATTATCCATCTTGAATTTTTAAATTATTATTACTCTGTTGAAAGCTCTTTGGAGACTAGACAGACAGCAAATGACATCATCACATCAAATGCATCGTAACTTCATGAGAAATGTATTTATTAAATGTATTTTTCTCTTGCCTTCATTACTTTATAAGTTACTCAAAGGAGCTAACGTATGTAACACTCCTTCCTCTTCCTATTTTCACAACAACCTTGTGAGGTAGGTTGGGTTGAGTGTGTGTGTGTGTGTGTGTGTGTGTGTGTGTGTGTGTGTGAGAGAGAGAGAGAGAGAGAGAGAGTCATTGGCTCAAAATCACCTGGTTGGGTTTCACGCCTAAGGCGGGACTAGAACTCACAGTTTCCTGGTGATTGGCCCAAAATCACCCAGCTGGCTTTCATGCTTAAGGCCGGGCTAGAATTCACAATCTCCTAGTGATAGGCCCAAATTCACCCCACTAGGTTTCATGCCTAAAGCAGGACTAGAATTCACAGTCTCCTAGTGATAGGCCCAAAATCACCCAGCTACCTTTCATGGTGAGTTCAAGCTTTCATGCCTAAAACTAGAACTCACCATCTCCTAGTGATTAGTCCAAAATCAACCACCTGAATTTCATTCCTAAGGTGAGACTAGAACTCTCTATCTCCTGTTGATTGGCCCAAAGTCACCCAACCGGCTTTCATGCCTAAGGCAGGACTAGAACTCCCCATCTCCTGGTGGTGATTGGCCCAAAGTCACCCAGCTGGTTTTCATGTTTAAGGCAGGACTAGAACTCCCCATCTCCTGGTGGTGATTGGCCCAAAGTCATCCAGCCAGCATTCATGCCTAAAGCGGGACTAGAACTCACCGTCTCCTGGTTTCTAGGCCATCACCTTAACCGTTTCACCAATCTGGGCAATGTGTTAATCATCAGAACACCCAACCACCCCTATGCTCGTCCTTTGAATCTCCTGCCCAAATAAACCCCAGAAACCCAATATCCCCAGCTGCGCCTGACTACAACTCCCAGAAGGCCAGTAAACCATAAGCAAGGACCACAGCCTGCCTTACCAGGGACAGGAAAGTTGCACACCAACACACATTATGGGCCTTTGATGCCGCTGGAGAACGCAACTTGTCTAGGGAGGGTGGAATTATGCTCCCGAGCACCGCAAAGCCTGGGGATTAAAAGAGATTATAGGAATCTAATTTTGCCATTGTCGACTCGGGATCAAAGGAGAGCGAGTACAAATTGCATCAACCGGGTGCATCTACTTATTAAATAATCGTCCGTTTCTTTTTTTGTGCGTGTGAAACAGGGGTGGGGTCTTGGCTCAGGCAGGTGCAAGCACCATCTTGACCTGTTTCGGCCTTTTGATCCGAGGAATAATTCGTGGCGTTGAACCCAGGAATCGCTTCGAATTGGACATCTGCTTGAATTTGGGCCATAGACACCTCTCCTGCGCGAGCTGCATTGGCTTCCGGTGGTCTTCCGGGTGCGCTTCAAGGTGTTGGTGACCACCTTTAAAGCGCTCCATGGCTTAGGACCAGGGTACTTGCGGGACCGCCTTCTGCCACCGATAGCCTCCCACCGGCCAGTTCGCTCCCACAGAGAGGGACTCCTCAGGGTGCCGTCAGCCAGACAATGTCGGCTGGCGACACCCAGGGGGAGAGCCTTCTCTGTGGCAGCACCAGCCCTCTGGAACGATTTGCCTCCGGAGATCCGTACGATACCTGATCTTCGGGCTTTCCGCCGTGCCCTAAAAACTTTTTTATTTTGTCAAGCTGGGCTGGCGTAACCCCCCCCCCTCTTTTTAAGTCTAAAGTTTTATGGGTTTTAAATTTTAATTGCCTATTGGGTTTTTTAAAATGTATTGGGCCAAAATTATTTAATTCTTTTATTAATATTTTAAATTTTGTATCGGAGTGCTTTTTATTCTTGGCTGTACACCGCCCTGAGTCCACTAGGAGAAGGGCGGTATATAAATTTAATAAATAATAATAATAAAATAATAGAAAGGGGTTTGGTTTTATTTGCATTAGAGGCTAGGTCAATGTTTTAAACGAATATCTATCTATCTATCTATCTATCTATCTATCTATCTATCTATCTATCTATCTATCTATCTATCTATCTATCCATCCATCCATCCATCCATCCATCCATCCATCCATCCATCTACCTATTCATCCATCATCCATATCTATCTATCTATCTATCTATCTATCTATCTATCTATCTATCTATCTATCTATCTATCTATCTATCTATCTATCTATCTATCTATCTATCTATCTATCTATCTATCTATCTATCAGCATTGCTACCAGATTTTGAAAGTGCAGAAAGCATTTTGGCTTTGCAAGCTGTGATTTTAACTCAGTTAGAGTCTGGTTTAGCAATTGATTTCCCACAAGATAATATAAACTCGGTTTAAGTGTTGACCTTGGTTAGTTCTTTTGGGTGATTTGGGCTTCTACTAGGTGGTCCTCGACTCACGACCATAACGGAGCCCAAATTTTCTGTTGTTAAGCGAGACCTTTGCTCAGTGAGTTTCGTCTCATTTTACGACTTCCTTGCCGCAGTTGTTAAACGAATCAATGCAGTCCTTCGGACGGTTGTTAAGTGAATCCGGCTTTCCCCCCCCATTGGCTTGGCTTGTCAGAAGGTTGCAAAAGGGATCACGTCTCTCTCTCTCTCTCTCTCTCTCACACACACACACACACACACACGGGACACTGCAGCCGTCGTAAATACGAGTCGTTTGTCACATGACCCATGGAGATGCTGCAACGGTCGTAAGTCACTTTGAACCGTCACTAAATGAACCATTGTAAGTTAAGGACTTCCTGCATATGGTTAAAAACTCTTGACTGCACTCGTATCCAACAGGTAGTCCTTGACTTACGACAGTTCCTTTAGTGACCTGTTCGAAGTTACCACGGGACTGAAAAAAGTGACTGACGGCCGTTTTTCCATACTTACGACCGTTGCAGGTCACGTGATCAAAATTCAGCCGCTTGGCAACTGCCTCGTATTTGTGACGGTGGCAGTGTCCCAGGGGTCACGTGATTCCTTTTTGCGACCTTCCAGCACGCAACGCCAATGGGGGAAGCCAGATTCACTTAACAACCGTGGGCAGGAAATGGTCCTAAAATTCATTTAACAACTTTCTCGCTTGTTAAATTCATTTAACAACTTTTGAGGCTCAATTGTGGTCATAAGTCAAGGACTACCTGCAGGCAGAAGCTCAAATGACCCGAAAGACCTAAGCAAGGTTAATCAAGTTAATATATGGGGAGAATGCAATTGTTAAATCAGGATCTGACTTGGTTAAATGTACGGCTTGCAGGCCAAAATGCTTTCTGCATTTTCCCAATCCGGTAGCAACGCTTAAAAAGGCAATCATTTCTTACTTTGAATAAATATTTATGCATTTAAAACAATTTACAAAGCCGTCGATGCAAAAAACATTTCTACGGCCCAAATTCAAGCAGAAGATGTCCTAATTAACTTAATAATCAGCACATTGCAACTAATTACCGGTAGGAGGGAGCCTCTAGCCAAGCTCAGCGGACTTAAATTGTATGTCCACAGTGTTGCTTAGCTTTTAAAATTTGCAAATAAAATTATTAGCCAAGTTTAAAAAGGCAGAACGCCGGCCATTAATAACTCACGTTGTAGCAGCAAACAAATTTAACCTACAAACAAATAAAACGTCTCTCTCATCCCAGGCTACCTCGCAGGGTTGTTGCGTGGGAAATAGGAGAATTAAGATGTCCTCACTGCGTTTATTTATTTAGTAATCAAATTTGTATTGAGTTGTATGTATCAAAAAGCAGAATAAAAATATGAAATAATAATATCAGCCTTGAACATTGGCTCCACCTGTTATCTGTTACAGGTAGTCCTCGACTCACGGCCACCATTGAGGCCAACATTTCTCTTGCTAAGCGAGACAGATGTTCAGTGAACTTTGCCTCTTTTTATGACCGTTTTTGCCACATCTGTTAAGTGAACCACTGCAGTTGTTAGCTTAGTTCCACAGGTTGTTAGGTGAATCTGTCTTCATAGACAGGTACGTAGTCCTCGACGTACAACCACAGTTGAGTCCAAAACTTACGGTTGCTAAGTGAAAAATTTGTTAAGCGAGTTTGTCCCATGTTATGACAGTTCTTGCTGTGTCTGTTAAGTGGATTTCTGGAGTTGTTATGATAGTAATGGTGCAATGGTGAAAAAAGGGTCATTAGTCATTTTTTTTAACAGTGTTGTTGTAACTTTGAACGGTCATTAAATGAACCGTCGTAAGTTGAGGACTATCCATAATCTTGTCTAATTCAAGGACATTTATCAAGCTGTGGTCTGGCGGTTATGTTTTCCTGCCTTTTTGAAAAATAAATTGAATTTTTAGTCGAGACGCAACCATATTAAATATCACAGCTTTAGATTTTACGGGATAGAACAAAAGAGAGCACACACACACACACACACACACAAAACTCCTGAAAGAAACAGAAAAAAATAAGCAGAAAGATAAAAAAGAAAAAAGAGTTTTTCTTCAGAATTGGACAACCCTGTATATTTTTTATTCGATAATAAATCCCTTTAAAGTTCAAAAAGGAACATTTTTACGGAAATGAGCACAAAAGGCGAAACAATGATGATTAATTCACCCATCAATTTGATTGTTCAGGTTTAATTAAGCATATTGTCTCCCACATGCTTTAAAAGCTTGCTTTTTTCCTTGCAGTCCTACCTAAAATCTATCTATCTATCTATCTATTGCACGACGTAATTGTTCCTCTCGGTGAAGGACAAGGAAGCTCGACTGCCTTGCAGATGCAGGTAAAGTCAAAAAAGTCAAAATGGCAGCCACCATGGCAGTCCAATCGAAGCTCCGCCCATCACAGAAGCCCCTTGTGGTCTCCACTTCCGACCGTCAAATTCGTGACCCAAAAAGGAAGAAAAATGGGAGATTTGCTTGGAGACCCTGGATGAGAAAATTGGGGTGTCTCTGGAATCCTGCTTGAACCCCGAGATCTGTTGGTATCAAATAAATGCATTATCTGCGTATAATTAAAAGTGTGCCATTTGGAACAAACACAGTTTTGAAAAAAAAAGAGGAACGTAATCCCGTTTATTTTAATTTATCTATCATCCATCTCTTTATCCAGTGACACTGGCAGGTTACAACATCATAAAAATTAGAATAAAAACTAGAATTAAAATGAAGAAAAATTGGATTTTGGTTAGACATATGCCCAGGCACATTGTCCTATAATACGTTGAAATAAATATATACATGCACCCCTACAATAAATGCCCGAAAGTTTGAGATCAGGAGCCTTTAAGTAAAAGTGACTTACGACCGTTTTTCACACTTACGACCATTGAGCACCCCACCCCCCAGAGTCACGTGATCAAAATTCAGAAGTTTGGCAACTGGCGTGAATTTATGACAGTTGCAACCCAGGGTCGTATGTTTCCCGTTTTGCGACCTTCTGAGAAGCAAAGTCAATGGGGAAGCCAGATTCACTTAAGAACCATGTTACTCACTTAACAACTGCAGTGATTCACTTAACAACAGTGGCAAGGAAGGTCATAAAGTGAGACAAAACTCACTTAACAACCGATTAGCAACGGAAATGTTAGGCTCAGTTGCCGTTAAGCTGAGGACTTTAAATTTAAAAAAAACAACAACAGATCAATTTAAATGAATAAAATCTGTCACTCAGAATCACCCAGGACAGCGGCCTATAAATTGAATCAAGAAATAACTAAAAAGGGATAAAAAAATGTGAGGCCCACGGAAAAATCAATTATTTTGGAAATTGCTAAATCTTGAAATGTAGGCAATCCTAAAATAAGGAGGGGGCTCCCCCGTTAACAGGGTGCCGGGTTCAAATGGCGCACAACTGAAGAATCTTTTTGAGAATCTTTTAAAAATATTTTTGCAAAAACTTTTGCAGGAAAGGCCCGGCCAGAGAACAAATCTAGTTTCAATGTTGTTGTCAACTGAGATTCATCTGTGATAAGGCAGTTCTGGAGAAGTAGCTGAGAACGCTGCAGCCTCATTCTTTCCTCCCACTTATTATGGGTTGCGATAGCTGTTTGCTCAACGTTGGCAGCTTTCCCACGTGTGGACTTCAACTCCCAGAATTCCTCCTGCTGCTCCTAATTCTATCACAATACAGCCGTGTGTCTCAATTTTGCCAGCATTAAAATAGGTGAAGTTTAACATCCAAATCCACCCATTTTAAAGCATTGCTGGCTGGGGAATTCTGGGATTCGAAGTCCACCATCTTAAAAGATACCGGCTGGGGAATTCTGGGAGTGGGAGTCCACCCATCTTAAAGCATGTCAGCTGGGGAATTCTGGGAGTGGAAGCCCACTCATTTTAAGCACATTGGCTGAGGAATTTTGGGATTCGAAGTCCACCCTTCTTAAAACATACCGGCTGAGGGATTCTGGGAGTTGAAGTCCACTCCTCTTAAAGCATGTTGGCTGGGGAATTCTGGGAGTGGAAGTCCACCCCCCCCCCCTTTTTTTATTTGATTTATATGCCGCCCTTCTCCGAAGACTCAGGGCGGCTTACAATGCGTTAAGCAATAGCCTTCATACTTTTGTATATATTTATACAAAGTCAGCTTATTGCTCTCACAATCTGGGTCCTCAATTGACCCACCTTAGAAAGGATGGAAGGCTGAGTCAACCTTGAGCCTGGTGAGATTCGAACTTAGAATAATCGCAGACAGCTGAATGTTAATTACAGTGCTTAGTCTGCCGAGCTATCCAGGCTGGGCGCATGACTCCCTGCTTTGAATCTCATGATGCTTGTTAATGCTGTTCCTTGAGATCAGACATGCCCGCTGCCTCTCCTTGCCAGGCCAGCGAGATTTCCCCACTCTTTCTCCATATTTATTTATCGGTTTGTTTGATTTCTATAGCTGCCGATCTCAACAAACTACTCTGGGAGGAACACAATTCAAAAACATAGTCCTCAACATACAACGGTTCATTTAATCGGGGGGGGGGGGGTTGGACTAGATGACCTCAAGGTCCCTTCAACTCTGCTATTCTGTTATTCTGAACTAATGAACTAAGAGTAGCTCTGCAGACTAAAAAGCATTGTGATTAACATCCCCTTTTGCGACCTTCTGATGAGCAAACCACCGTGTTTACAACTTAACCAATGCAGGGCTTCACTTAAGAAACGATGCCAAGAACGGTCGTAAAACGGGGACAAACTGACTTAACCGTCCCAGCAATGGAAATGTTGGGCTCAACCGCGGTGGTAAGTTTAGGACTACCATTAAAACAATAAAAAGTGTAAAAGCCATTAAAGCAATTTAAAAAAAAAAACATTAAAATGTCTGATTCGATCCTTGCTAATTTATTTATTTATTCTCTCTGGAGGTTCTCAGTCCCCCAAGTCATGTTTCTCTCAAGATGCTTTTTTTTTTTCCAAGAGGCAACTGGATTTCCTTGTTTTTTCTCTGAAGACATTTCGCTTCTCATCCACGAAGCTTCTTCAACTCTGACGGAACAGAACTGGTTCCGTTCCGTCAGAGTTGAAGAAGCTTCTTGGAAGAGAAGCAAAACGTCTTCAGAGAAAAACAAGAAAATCCAGTTGCCACTTGAAATAAAAGCCCATTATTATTATTATTATTATTATTATTATTATTATTATTATTATTATTATTATTATTATTATTTTATCTGTAGTGAGATTCACAGTCTTTGAGGCTGGTTAATAGCTCAGCAGCTCGAGTCCTAACCAAGGACCTAGGAACTGTTAAGATATCGTCGGAGGATGTAAGCTGTTCCGAGTAAGGTGGTTTTTTGTAGAGTCAAAATGTTCAAGTCCGGTAAATTTAGAATTTCTAAATAGCGGGGTAGCCCTTTGGGTATTGCTCCAAGGGCTCCAATTACAATCGGAACAACACACGATTTCTTTTTCCATAGTCGCTCAACTTCGATTTGCAAGTCCCGGTACTTTGTGATTTTTTCTTGCTGCTTATCTTCAATCCGTGCGTCACCAGGTATTGCAATGTCAATGAACCATCCTTTTTTCTCTTCAACTACCGTTATGTCAGGTGTGTTGTGGACCAAGTGCCTGTCAGTCTGAATCTAAAGTCCCACAAGATTATTGTTGTTGTTGTTGTTGTTACTATTATTACTATTATTATTATTGCAGAATAATCACTGCAACACCAATCCTTTCCTATCCTGGCAACCCAGAGGAGCATTAAATGAACTGAGGCCTGCCAAAAGTACATATATAAAGTAGGGGAAATCAGGCTCAATAGCAGAAACTGTGAGAGAGATCTTGGAGTCTTAGTGGACCACCAATTAAATATGAGTCAGCAGTGTGTAGTGGCAGCCAAAAAATCCAATGCAATCCTAAATTGCATTAACAGAGGGATACAATCAAGATCAAGGGAGGTACTAATACCACTCTATAAAGCCCTAGTAAGGCCGCACTTAGAATTCTGCATCCAGTTTTGGTCACCACACTATAAAAATGATGCTGAGACTCTAGAAAGAGTGCAGAGAAGAGCAAGAAAGAGGATTAGGGGACTGGAGGCTCAAACATAGGAAGAACGGTTGCAGGAACTGGGCCTGGCTGGTCTAGGGAAGAGAAGGACCAGGGGAGACAGGAGAGCATCTTCCAATATTTCAGGGGCTGCCCCAGAGAGGAGGAAGGGGGTCAAGCTATTTTCCAAGACACCTGAAGGCCAGACAAGGAATAATGGATGGAAACTGACCAAGGAGAGATTCAACCTGGAAATAAGGGAGAAATTTCCTGACTGTGGGAACAACCAACCGATGGAAGAGAAGTTGCCTTTGGAAGTCATGGGAGGCTTTCAAGAAGAGACTGGACTACCATCGGTCAGAAATGGTGTAGGGTCTCCTGCTTGAGTGGGGGGTTGGACTAGATGACCTACAAGGTCCCTCCCAACTCCGTTAATCTGAAATTAAAGTTTTCTGCCGATTAAATATTTCCACGCCTTTCGATGCCTCTGAAAAAAATGACCAAGGGACACGAGGAGCATCCCTTTTCAGAAGTGGCTCCATGATGGTGAAAAGCAATAGCTGAAATAAGAAGGCTGCTGCAGCTGAAAATGAAAATATGAGTCAAAAATCTGTTTCGAAAGGTTTATTGTGTAAGTTATAGAACGACTGACGAGGAGGGGAAAACCCCGGGACATTCACTGTCTGTGAATTGATTAATTCCGTGATATGAATTAATCATGGGGCTGTACGGGGAGTCCTTGACTTATAACCATTCATTTAGTGACGGTTCGAAATAAAAATGGCGCTGAAAAAAGGGGACCGTTCCGGCATCACGTGATTTATATTTGGATGCTTCGTAACGGACTCACATTTATGACGGTCGCGGTATCCCAGAGCCACATGATCCCTTTTTGTGACCATCTGACCAGCAAAGTCAATGGCTTAACAACTGTGTTACTCACTTAACAACCACAGTGATTCACTTAACAACTGTGGCGAGAAAAGTTGTAAAATGGAGCAAAACTCACTTAAGGCATTTCTCACTTAGCAATATAAATTCCGGGCTCAATTGTGGTCGTGAGTCGAGGAATGCCTGTACGTGATTGGATGGATGGGTATCAAAGATTTATGATTACGTGCATTAAATCCATGAGTGCTTGGCGACAGGTGTCAGTCAAGAGAGGCATATTTTGAATAAAATCTGGATGGATTTTCCCTCTCTAGCCCTCTCAAAAATTTTCAATGTCATAAAAACCTAACGAAGAGGAACAAGCCCAGAAAATCAGAAACAGAGAAATAAGGGAAAAAAAGGGAACAAAAACAGAAATTGTGGCCTTTGGCCCAGCTTTCTCTCGAACAATTGTCATCTGAAACTTTTTCGAAGGCCTCTAAATCTCATTTTTAACCTCCAAATCCTGAAATGCTCAATTCAGGGTTGTTTCTTTTTTCTTCTTTCAGAAAAAAAAGTTTATATCAGTCTTTTTTTTTAAATAAAAAGTCTTTATGGTTTTCTCTGTGACTGAACCGGTCAGTTTCACTACCTCTGCAAGTTCTGACAGTTTTAAAATCCTGTCTTCCGTTCTAGGCTGCTTTTCCAATGTTTTGCATTGCAACAATCTTGTTGCGGTTACCATGTACAATATTAATTTCCAATTTCTCTTTCCTAAAATCCAATTTTGGTTTCATCATGATGTTAGTCTGTACTAAGGTTTGCACGATTGCATGAAATGAAAGAGCTTCTAAATTCAGGCTCTGGGAACAGAGAAACCTGCAAAAATAAAAGATCATAATTGCTTGGAGTTGGGTGGCACATAAATTCAATATTGTTATTGTTGTTATTGTTGTAACCCTAGTTGGATTCCCAGCCTAAGACTGGTGGAAATTGAATAATTCCAGTCCTAATCAAGGACCTAAGAATTATTAAGGTAATCTTAAGAATATAAGCGATTCCAAGCTACGTATTACTGGGTTTCCCCAAAAATCAGACCCTGTCTTATATTTTTTTGAACCCCGAAATAAACGCTCGGCCTTATTGCCATGTGCTCAAAAACCCGATTGGGCTTATTATCAGGGGAGGTCTTATTTTGGGGGAAACACTCTATCTATCTATCTATCTATCTATCTATCTATCTATCTATCTATCTATCTATCTATCTATCTATCTATCTATCTATCTATCTATCTACCTACCTACCTATCTATCCATCTATCTTTCTCTCTATATATATCTAATCTATATCTATTTATCTCTATCTCTATCTATCATCTATCTAATCTCTCTCTCTCTATTTATCTCTCTCTCTTTCTCTCCCTATCTAGTATCTATCATCTATCGTTTCCTTCCTCCTCCATTCTTCCTTCCTTCCCTCTTCTCTCTTTTCTCCCTCCCTTGCATCTATCTATCTACCGTGTTTCCCCGAAAATAAGACCCCGTCTTATATTTTTTTGAACCCCGAAATAAACGCTTGGCCTTATTGCCATGTGCTCAAAAGCCCGATTGGGCTTATTATCAGGGGAATGACTTATTTTGGGGAAAACAATCTATCTATCTATCTATCTATCTATCTATCTATCTATCTATCTATCTATCTATCTATCTATCTATCTATCTAATCTATCTATCATCTATCTATCTATCTTTCTCTGTATATATATATATATCTAATCTATATCTATTTATCTCTATCTCTATCTATCATCTCTCTATATAATCTCTCTCTATTTATCTCTCTCTATCTCTCTATCTAGTATCTATCATCTATTGTTTCCTTCCTCCTCCCTTCTTCCTTCCTTCCCTCTTCTCTCCTTTCTCCCTCCCTTGCATCTATCTATCTACCATGTTACCCCGAAAATCAGACCCTGTCTTATATTTTTTTTGAACCCTAAAATAATTGCTTGGCCTTATTGCCATGTGCTCAAAAGCCCGATTGGGCTTATTATCAGGGGATGTCTTATTTTTGGGTAAAGAGGGTATTATTTTTTTTTGGCAAAACAAGTGTGTTATTTGTTTTTTATTTTTATTATTATGTTAATATGCATTGTGAGCCCATGTTTGTTATACCGTAAGTATGCATGGAAATATGGATAAAAATGCTGAATAAATACATAAATTATTATGGTTCGTTGCACAACCAGATGTTCAGACTAGATTCGGCATTTCTGACCACCTGTCTGTATTCCCAAGGCAGATGTGATTGTTAAAGGACTCGCTACTATTTTACGTTTTTCATTTTTATTGTATTATATTTATTATTTTATTATTATTATTATTACTATTGTAGTCCATCAGCCCTAAATTTAGACTGGATTGAACTATCAAAACAACCAGTAAATAAACAATTATGACACTCTCTCCTGGACACTTCCAACGTTAAAATTACATTCTTAAAAATACATCGCAATATTAAAAGTGCATTCGTATTGCATTATTAAAAAGCAAGGGATATCTTTTTTTCCTTGCCCCGCTGTAAACCCAAGGAAATCAGTAGGTTTATTTCTGGGGAAGGGTCCTCTCCATTTTATTTTTTCATAATCCTGGGTCTGCAGTTTTGCAGAGTTTGGAAATCTTCCCTTGAATGGCTTTTTTCTGAGCGGTTTTATGTGGCATGAATTGATATCTCCAGATATCATTCTTACTTCTGGAAGAAATTGGATAATCCAGCCGTTCAATTTCCTTGGATGAAGATAGCGAAGGAAAGAAAAGCAAAAAAATAAAAAATAAAAAATAAATTCCCATCAGATTTGCCGGTTACGAGGTTGCAGGTATTAAATTAGCCAGTGGAACTGCTTGCCACCAGAAGCTGTGAGTGCACCATCACAGGAGGTTTTTTTAAAGAGGAGACCTGTCTGAAATGGGGGCTGGATTAGAAGACCTCCAAGGTCCCTTCCAGCTCAATGCTGATGAAATTAAATTAAAGTTTAAGTTTTAAATTTAAGTTTTATTAGATTTATATACCGCCCTTCTCCTTACGGAGTCAGGGCGGTGCACAGCCAAATTAAAAAGCAAGTACACAAAAGTTAAAATTTCATAAAAAGAACAAATATAAATAGCCGTAGATTAAAACAGATTAATTTAAAAGATAATAAAAACTCTAAAAATAATAAAATATTAGACAGGAATCAGGCTAAGCCAAAAGGCAGGATGAAAGCTTTCCAGCCATCGATGGCCTTCCAGGAAAAAAAAAATAATAATTGTGACAAGGGGGCCTTTTATTCCGTGGTGGATCAGTGCAATGCCACAGATGTGTTTCACTCAGCCACAAGATCATTTTGCAGATCAAACAAATATCAAAAAACACATTAACCTGATAATGCGTTAATGCATTAACTGAGGGCGTTGTCAGTGGCCGCACCGACTCTCTGGAATGAGTTACCCATCGGGCTCCGGACGGCCCCCGACCTCCGCACTTTCTGCATCGGCCTGAAGACATGGCTCTTTCAGCAATTTCCCTGTTCTGTTATGAGATTTTATTTTGTTTTTTGGGGGTTTTAGACTGGCTGATTTTAGGATTTTTATGGTTGTATGTTTTTAATTCTGTGCGCCCCCCCCGAGTCCTATGGGAGAAGGGCGGCATATAAAGTTAATAAAATAAATAAATAAATAAATAACGCGATGCTGTACAGACATATTTCGCTCAGCCACAAAAATCACTTTGCAAATGCTTGGGTGCCTTTCACTTCTGCAACTCCGTTCTTGCAGCCGTCACTTTCTCTTTGTCAAGGTGTGATTGTGTGCAGACCGAGGTGAGCATCAGAGGCAAACTTTCACAAACGGGGCTCGGAGAGGGAAGGGGAGAAAAAAAATCAGCCGCCTCTTTGATGGATCATTTTATGTGTATTAATTGGTTCTCCGCTGCGATTCGGGCTGGACCGGTCTTAAAAATTCAGAGTTTCTGTTGAAAAAAAAGGAAGAAGAATGAATTGACTTTCCAGAAACAAAACCTTGTTAGAAATGAGCAAATGTCTCCCCAGATGTTGATAAAATTTCATGCTTTCCTTTTGAATGTGTCTGACTTTCAATACAGTAATAATAACAACAACAACAACAACAATGTAGCAGTCCAGGTACTCCCTCTCTTACAACCACAACTGAACCCAGTATTATGCTGTGAGACATTTGTTAAGTGAATTTTGCTCCATTTTATGACCTTCCTTCCTACGGTTGTTAAGTGAATCGACACGGTTGTTAAATGAACAACACGGTTGTTAAGTGAATCTGGCTTCCCCCATGGACTTTGCCCAGGTCAAAAGGTCGCAACAGCGGATCGCGTGACCCAGGACTCTGTAACCGTCATAAATACGAGTCAGTTGCCAAGCATCCGAATGTAAAGCACATGACCATGAGAATGCTTCCACGGTCGTAAGTGTGGAAAATGGTCACTTTTTTCAGCGCCTTATGGTCACTAAATGTACCGTTGTAAGTCAAGTATATCTGGAGAGAGCAGAAGGGAAGAGAAAGAACTGGAGACGATAAAAGAAATCGTGAAAATTGTAGTAGAACAATTGTGGCAGAAGAAAGCAAAGAGGTTGTACCAATAATAAGAGGCACCTTGGGTCCAATCCCAAAACATCTGGAGAGTCACTTGAACACCAGTGGCATTGACAAATTCACCATCGGTCAATTGCAAATGGCAGCTCCACTCGGAACAGCTTCCATCCATCCCAGAACCTGCAACACTATTAAACCGCAACATTTGCCCATCTCAAGTCCTTGGGAAGGACTCGAGAGGCGGATAAAAATGCGAAATCTGGCCTACACAACTGGCTGACTGTGTAACAGAACGACTTGAGCTCCAGTGGCATTGACAAAATCCCCATCAGTCAATTGCATAAAGGCAGCAGCTGACATTCCGCGAGTCCTTCAAAATATTATTAGACAATAATAATATTTATCCCAGATAACGTCTATCCCAGATCCTTGGGCAGGACTCGCCAGGTGGACAAAAAAAATGCTGGCTGACTCTGTGACCCACAATAGCAATAACCCCTTGAACAGCTGCCCTCGGCCAAATCAGCACGAGTCCTTTAATAACATTGCATTAAGCAACATCTGCCTAAGTCCTTAGGAAGGTCTCGATAGGTAGATTAATCTGCCAAATCCAATCTAAACATCTCGCTGACTGCGCTAACAAACCGTCATTTATTCAAGGTATATACTGCCTGACCTCCAGCGTGGTAGTTTCTTCCCAATGCCCCTTAACCATGGAAGCTCTTTCCAATCTTTGCAAACAAGCATTAAATCATCCCAACAGTTGTAATTCAAAAACCAGTTTAAGTGTGTGTGTGTGGGGGGGTTTTAAGCTGCTGCTTGGCCACAAGCCCATGTTGGCTTGTTTGGGGTTTGACTTGTCGTGTGAACCCCCAGCTATGCTTGTTAGTGGCCGTTCCGACATCCCAGGCCATTGAGTTCAATGAGTTAATACATTGACTGAATCTCTGGGATGGCCGTCCGTCCTCCGTGGCTGGCTGTTGAGGGAGCCAAGTTAAAACGGAAGGCATTCCAAGCTAAAAATGAAAGTTTTGAGCCTGGAGGCAATTTTAACAAAACAAGGCCACCGAACGAGCGAGTTTTATTCCTTGAAGGGAAGGATGGATAGCTTGGACAGGCCCTTGAAAAGCCAGACATACCTGTTTAAAAAGATCCACCTTGACTTTTGAGGACTTGACGTGTAGCTTCCAAGGGCCGATTCCCTCCAGTTATTTATTTATTTATTTATTTGCACCGTAGCCTGTTTAAAATATTTTTAGCTCCGTGGTAGTCTAGCAAAATCAAAGCAGCTGGGTTAAAAGGAATTTTTTATTTAAAAAAAATAAAATTAAATTAAATACTGTATTTGATTTGTGTTTCCTCTGCCTCGGTCCCTTTTGCATAGTTTTAAGAGGAAGAGGAAGCGGCAGGGGGAAAATTCAAGGCATGAAAATGAACATTCTAATTTGCCTTAATTCCTAATTTGTAAAGATACGGGGTGGGGAGGGTCCTTTCTCTGGTGGGTGGGGGTCAGTGATGGGTGCTGAGTTTCCATGGAATATTTTTATATATTGATTTGATTTACATAGCTGGCTGCATCAGCTGGATTTTTCTGGCGAAAGGGATTGATCGTCCATGGAACTCTATATTTATTTATTAAATTGGCACTCAGTTTATATGTATGTGTGTGTGTGCGTGTATGTGTGTGTATGCATGTATGTATGTATTTCTCTTTAGCCAGGTTCTTCCTAAGTAAACTAAGATTTTTATGCAGCCCTAGTTCAGTGAAATCACAATCCATAATGTATGTATGTATGTATGTATATATATTGTCAGATTAGCCAAGTACTGGGAGAAATAATTCCCAACTCACTCGAGAACATATGCAATGCAAACGGGATGCAAAACAAAGTTAGAATTTATTTATTTCTCTGTTCATTGCTCTGAGCAATGCATAAATCAAAGAAAATGCATTAAAATGTGTGTGTGTGTGTGTGTGTGTGTGTATTTTATATATATATATATATATATATATATATATATATATATATATATATATATATATATATATATATACATACATACATATATACATACACACATATATATACACACACACATATATATACACACACACATATATATATATGTAGGTCTTTGGTTATTCGGGTCTTCTCCTGCGTAGAATTCTCCCGCGTAGAAACAAACATCCGCGAAAACCTCAGAAAACATATATATATATATAGGCATAATCTATATTTTTTAAATTTAAACAGAAGTATCAACCTAGAGCCAAAGCTCTCTGGACATCTTACAATAAACACATAGAAAAGAAACAACAACAACAATAAAAATACAATTTGAATGCAATTCTGAATCTTACATTAATTTTAATATTTTAATATGAAATGTTGTTGTTTATATATTAATTCCATGGTACGTCCGCCCAGGGCCCCTCTCTGAGAAAGACGGGTGGTTAAGAAATAGGAAATATGAAATAAAACAGCGATATCAAGTCCAAGTCAATTCAGAGTCATCTTACAAAACAGAGAGGTGATCTAGCCAAATCTAAAATGTTGTTTCTAGAGCATTTCAGCATTTGCAAAGACTCGGATTTCAGGAGGAGCCGATGGAAAATAGGAGCTCTGTGTGCCAGATTAATAGCTATAAATACGATCGAAATAAAATTTCTGAAGCTTAAATTCGTTGTCATGTTTTAACGGGAGTGTTATGGGTGGTTCATATATATTGATTGCATCGTGCGCCGTCCTTAGCCCCTCTCTGAGAGAGATGGACGGTGAAGAAATAAGACGTCTAAATAAATTATAGATCGACTCAAACATAATGCAAAGTCATCTTACAAAACAGATAAGCAGCAAGTGGACAAGTCAGATCTAAAAGACCGTTTAATGAACACACCGTTCGAATGCGATTAAAAGAAAATACCCCCCCTTCCAAATAGCCACGCGTCCGAAGCATTCTTAGAAGACAGCATGATGAAATAAGATTAAAACGTCAACCGTCGTCCCAAATTTTAACATTCGGACAAAAATCCTGCAGAAATCTGTTTGCGTGTATTGCTGACTTTCAAGCGAAGCGACAGCCTGATCTAAAACGTTGTTTTTAATTAATACACAATTTGATAACATTGAAATAAAATAGCCGGTCCCTCTGTACATTCATATACAGGTGGTCCTCGACTTGCAACGGTTTAGTGACCGTTCGAAGTTACGGCGCCACAGGAAAAAGTGACTTATGACCAGTTTTCCCACGTACGACCGTTGCAGGGTCCCTGTGGTCACGTGATCAAACTTCAGGGCTTGGCAACTGGCATGTACTTATGAAGGCTGCCGTGTCCCCTTTTGTGACCTTTCGACAAGCAATGAGGAAGCCAGACTCACTTAACAACCCGTGTTAGTAACTTAATAACGGCAGTGATTCCCTTAACAACGCTGCCAAGGAAGGTTGTAAAAACGGGGCAAAGCTCCCTTAAATCAATTTATTTCACTTAGCAGCGTAGGTTTGGGGCTCGATTGTGGTCATAAGCTGAGGAATAGACCTCTATACGAAGCATCTTTAGGAGACAGCACGAAAAAAGCCAAGATTATAAATTCAAAAAATATCCCAAATTTTAACCGTCTCCTCCCAAGGACCACAATAACAGCTTGACTCCAGAATTGGTGAATTCTCCAACACTGGAAGTTTTTAAGAAGAGGTTGGATAATCCTTTGTGTGAAGTGGTGTAAGGTTTCCTGCCTAAGCAGTGGGTTGGACTAGATGACCTCCAAGGTCCCTTTCCCTTTGTATTCCATTCCATTAACTATTCTATTCTATTCTATTCTATTCTATTCTATTCTATTCTATTCTATTCTATTCTATTCTATTCTATTCTATTCTATTCTATTCTATTCTATTCTATTCTATTCTATTCTATTCTATTCTATTCTATTCTATTCTATTCTATTCTATTCTATTCCATTCCATTCCATTCCATTCCATTCCTATTGTGTTTTATTCTATTCTATTCTCATTTTCTATATTCTACTATTCTATTCCTTTTTCTATTCTATTCTATTCTAATTTTCTATATTCTACTATTCTATTCTATTCCTTTTTCTATTTTATTCTATTCTCACTTTCTAGATTCTATTCTATTCTATTCTATTCTATTCTATTCTATTCTATTCTATTCTATTCTATTCTATTCTATTCTATTCTATTCTATTCTATTCTATTCTATTCTTTTTTCTCTTCTCTTCTCTTCTCTTCTCTTCTCTTCTCTTCTCTTCTCTTCTCTTCTCTTCTCTTCTCTTCTCTTCTCTTCTCTTCTCTTCTCTATAACACGGAGGCCAAATCCTCCAAAATCAGTTTGCTTTCAGTGATCTCAAACCCTTGGCAAACACACAGATTTTATTATGCACCATCATGACAAGTTTGTTTTTGCCGATATTGCAATGGCTGGCGTGAAGAGGTCCTCCTTTCGCTCCTCCTTAGCCAAGGACAAAAAGAAGAGGAGCCAGAGAGCAAAGAGACGATTAGCTCGAGGACAATAATAAAAAAAATAAATAAATAAAAAAAATAAACCTCCATCATTTTTAAAAATAATGACAAGCCCACGTGATGTTTACCAGCCCTAGAGCAAATGTGTAGTGAAACGGCTCAGTTTCAAGCCAGATAAAATCTTTTTTAACACCTCCTGCAACCTCTGGCTGATGTTTCGATGCTACAATCACGGGGGGGGGGACGGGGGGGGGGGCAATTCACAAAAAGGCGTGACTTACCCCCACCCCCACCCCAAAGCATGAAACAGACATCCTTTCCTCCTCGAAAACCCACTGGGGTGCTGCTAACGTTAACCCTCCGTCCCACCAAAGAATGGAGGCAAGTTTGACTTCTCGAAGAAAAAAAAATTAAGATGCTCCCTTGGCTAAAATTCGCAGAGAAAACAACAACAAAAGAAAACCAGATTTAATTTGGAACGTCAGCTACCCAGGAAACAAGCATTATGAGAGCAGCCGAGTGTGAAACACACCCGTGTGGGATGGCTTAATTGGCGTTGTCGGGGTTAAGAAAAGTGTGAGGTGCCATCCCATGTGCAAACTCGATGAGGCTGTATAATATTGCACAGCTTCTAGAGGAGAAGGATGAAACTTCGGGGTTCTAATCTAGGCAATGGTGGGATTCAAATAATTTAACAACCGGTTCTCTGCCCTCATGATTTCTTCCAAAACAACCAGTTCACCAAACTGCTCAGAAAGTTCTCCCGAAGTGGTGCGAATTGGTTGAATCCCACCACTGGTTCTAGGTTGACAGAGAATAACAGAGCTGGAAGGGACCTTGGAGGTCTTCTAGTCCAGCCCCCTGTTTGAGCAGGATATCCTAAGCCAGGGGTCATCAACTTGCGGCTCCGGAGCCTCATGTGGCTCTTTGGGCCCTCTGGTGTGGCTCCCTGTCAGGTGATCCCACCACTGGCTGGCCTCACCCCTCGCCCTCCCCTCCCAGTCACTTCTTGCCTGGCCTGGTGGAGAAGCGGTCAGGGTAGAGACATAGAGAGATACAGAGAGAGGAGGAGAGAGACATAGACCAATACAGAGAAAGGGGGAGAGAAAGAGACATAGAGAAATGCAGAGAGGAGGAGAGAGGCAGAGAGAGGAGGAGAGAGAGAGAAATAGAGATACAGAGAGAGGAGGAGAGAGAGAGACATAGAGAGATACAGAGAGAGGAGGAGAGAGAGAGACATAAAGAGATACAGAGAGAGGAGGAGAGAGAGAGACATAAAGAGATACAGAGAGAGGAGGAGAGAAACATAGACAGATACAGAGAGGGGGAGAGAAAGAGACATAGACAGATACAGAGGGGGGAGAGAGAGACATAGACAGATACAGAGGGGGGAGCGAGAGACACAGAGAGATACAGAGAGAGGAAGGGAGAGAGAGACAGAGAGGTACAGAGAGAGAGAGAGGGAGAGAGAGACATAGAGAGATACAGAGAGGGAGGGAGAGAGAGACAGAGAGATACAGAGAGGCAGGAGAGAGAGAGAGAGACATAGAGAGATACAGAGGGGGGGAGAGAGAGACATAGAGAGATACAGAGGGGGGAGAGAGAGACATAGAGAGATACAGAGAGAGGGAGGGAGAGACATAGATACAGAGAGAGGGGGAGAGAGAGAGACATAGTCAGATACAGAGAGAGGGAGGGAGAGAGGGAAGGGAGAGAGAGAGATGTCAAAAGGATTTTGTGGTTCCAGGTGTTTTTTAACAACTAGTTCTCTGCCCTAATGATTGGCTGGACAGGCGTGGCTGGGGGGGGGTCATTTTGACTGGTTGAAGTGAGTGACATTGAGTTGGCCACGCCAACCCAGGTTTTGTGGCTCCTGGTGGGTCCAAATGGGTCTTTGAGTATTTAAGGTTGCAGACCCCTGCCCTAAGCCGTTCCAGATAAATGGTCGTCTAATCTCTTTTTAAAACCCCCCCCAGTGAGGGAGCAGCCACAACTGGGGGGCAGTTGTTCCACTGGTTAATTGTTCTTCTAACTCTCAGGAAATAAATAAAAGGAGCTTTTCTGTTTGAAAGTTTCTCGCCCGAGTTGCGAGCTCTGATTTGCAGCCCAGGCAGGCGTAGCTCCCGGCCTCTTTGGATGGCAGTAATCAGGAGATGAGAATCCAGAAGTGGGTGAGAGGGGGCGTGTGTGTGCATTTGTGTGTGTGCGTTTGTGTGTGAAGTGCTATGTACACAACCCAATTTGGTTTATAAAGCTTGGTGGAAATGTACAGCCTGTCCATCAACAAAACACAAATCTCAGCTCGGCCCGGACGGTGAATGTTTCCCTCCCTATAATAGTTTTAATTGAGCTTGTTCCTCGCTGATTAAAAGACGTGTTTGGGGTTTAAGAGAGGGTTATGTGCCACGCAAAAGTTTGCCAAGGAAGAAAAACTGCCATTTAACTCCTGACTCGTGCCCTACCAAGACCGAGTGATTACATGTCAGGCAAATTGCATTTCTTTCCTTTTTTCTTTTTTTTTTCTTTTAAAATTGCTTTATTGAAATTCAAAAAAAAAAAAAGCAGGAATGAAAGATAAATAAGAGGAAAATAGAATTAGAAGAAAGGGAAGGTCGGGAAGGAGGTGAGATCAAAGGGAAGGAAGGAAGGAAGGAAGGAAGGAAGGAAGGAAGGAAGGAAGGAAGGAAGGAAGGAAGGAAGGAAGGAAGGAAGGAAGGAAGGAAGGAGGGAAGGAAGGAAGGAAGGAGGAGGAACAAGAGATGGGGAGTGAGGGAGGAGAAAGAAGGAAGGAATGCAAGAAAAGAGAAAATGAAAAGGAGAGAGAGGGAAGGGGAAGGAAGGTAGGAAGGAAAACAGGAAGGAAGGAAAAAGGAAGGAGGGAGGGAGGAGAAAAAAGGAAGAAAGGTGAGAAAAGAGAGAGAAGGAGAAAAGAGAAAATGAAAAAGAGAGAGTGGGAGGGAGGGAGGAAGGAAGGAGAGGGGGAGGGAGGGAAGGAAGGAGGGAGGGAGGAGAAAAAAGGAAGGAAGGCAGGAAAAGAGAAACAGAAAGAGAAAAGAGAAAAGAGAAAAGAGAAAAAGAGAGAAAGCGAAAGGGGGAGGGAAGGAAGGAAGGAAGGAAGGAAGGAAGGAAAGGAAAAGAAGAAAAGGAAAGAAAGGAAAGAAAGGAAAGGAAAAGAAAAGAAAAGAAAAGAAAAGAAAAGAAAAGAAAGGAAAGGAAAGGAAAGGAAAGGAAAAGAAAAGAAAGGAAAAGAAAAGAAAAGAAAAGAAAAGAAAAGAAAAGAAAAGAAAAGAAAAGAAAAGAAAAGAAAGGAAAATCCTTTTTAACATATTCAGATCAGGAGATGCGTCTCCACCAACCCTCCTTGTGCAACTCACTTCATTCCCTTTGAAGCCTCTGAAGTGAGCTGGGTGGCATGCTTAGCCAGCCCTTTTAGGAGACGGGCAGACGGTGCCCAAGGACAAATCCCGAGACCTGGGAACAAACCACCTTCCTGCCAGCTTCTCCCTCCGCCCTGCAAATTCAGGGCCTGTACACACACACACACACACACACACACACAGAGGGAGAGAGAGATGCCCAAAATTCCCCTCGCCCTCCCAACTTAGCACCTTGCACTGCCTCAGACCCCCTCTCCCCCCTTCCCCCACAATTGGCGACGGAGCCCCTCATCTCGAAAGCCTCTGACTTGACAGCGGGCGAAGAGACTTGGCAGCAGCACCCTGGCGTTGTTGTTTGCGTTGTTGTCGTTTGAGGGTCAGGCAGCCTGGCACGGCTTTGAGCCCCAACAGCTGATGGTGTTCTGGTGTTTCACACCCCGTGAGGCAATCCAAAGATGCCAGTGGGTCTCACGCGGCTTGGCACGCCCCCGTTTTCGGGATAAACCAGATTTGGCCTTCCTAACCTGGAACCCACCCCAAATCCTGGCTTGTGGAAAATCACCCCCTTTGGCTCCAGCACTGGAAGTTTTTAAGAAGAGACTGCACAACCATTTGGCTGAAATGGGATAGGGTTTCCTACTCGGGCAGGGGTATAAAAGACCTCCGCAATCCCTTCCAACTCTCTCTCTTTTTTTTTAATTTGATTTATATGCCGCCCTTCTCCGGAGACTCAGGGCGGCTTACAATGCGTTAAGCAACAGCCTTCATACTTTTGTATATTTATATTTATCCAAAGTCAGCTTATTGCCCCCAACAAACTGGGTCCTCAATTTACCCACCTTATAAAGGATGGAAGGCTGAGTCGACCTTGAGCCTGCCTGGGATTGAACTCACAGAATTACATGCAGCTGGATGTTAATTGCTGCCTTTAGTAGGAGGCATTAGCCCCCTACGCTACTCTTATTCTGAGGTCTGATGGGGGGTTGGACTAGAAGATCTCTGAGGTCCCTCCCAGCTCTCTTATTCTCTTATTCTGCTATTCTTTCCTGCTGGCCTCGGAGCCTTAATTAAATGCACCCCCTTAAACCGCTAGTCATCCCCATCGCCTGTGATTCAATGCAAAATAAAGATTTAAGCCCACGACGACACACCTCCCTCAGCCTACAAACCGGAGCAAATGGGATTTTTAATTTTTAAAAAAAATTTTTTGCACCGAGCTGAATTGTTTGCTAAGGGATGCTTCGATCCGTGCTTCCGTGTCTCATGCACTTCAGTTTAAATCTTAGCTGCATCGCATGGATGGGTGGTACTTCCCTTAGCAACCAACTTTATGATTTTAAATCAGAGGATAAGAGTTGGGCTTTTTTTGATCCTTTCGCCCCCCCACACCAAAACAAAACAAAAATAACTTTACCCAGATTTGCAGAGGCCATACGGTAAATATTTTACATTTAAGATACAAATTTAATCCGATGATAATTGGCTAGGTATTAAAACAGGCAAAAAACGTTGCATTGGTTATCCAGAGTCTATTTACCCGTCCAGGGATTTTGATAAACAAAATAAAAAATTGTTCAAAAAGATTGAGGAATAAAATAATATGCCGGGATAATACAAAAGGGGATTTTGATGAACAAAATCCCTTTTATATTATCCCGGTATATTATTTTATTCATCAACCTTGCGTGCTGCCCGGCTTGGCAAGGGCCCCCTCGTGCAATTTTGCGTGCCCTTTGAAAGTTTGATTTGTGCCATGTGCCAAGCCCAAGGATGCCAAGGAGGGGGGGGGGGTGGTGTTTGTTCTAAAAACCATTTCCAGCCTTCACAATCTGCCCACTGAGACCGTCAAGACTTGTGTCTGAAGAACCACACTAAGGACTAGCAGTTTAACCGAATTTTAACCGAAACTAATCAAGGAGAAAAGCAGCGTAGAACTAAGGAGAAAATTCCTGACAGTGAGAACCATTAACAAATTGAACAGCTTCCCTCCAGAAGTTGAGGAAACTTTTCAAGAAGTTTCTGTCTGAAATAATATAGGGTTTCCTGCTTAAGCAGGGGGTTGGACTAAATGATCTTGAAGGTCCCTTCCAACTCTCTTATACTGTTTTGAAAGTTGCTCCAGAATTAAAACAGCCTCGATTTCACCTTCTACGTGATCCTTACACCGCTGTTCGTTCGTTTGTTCCAAAGAAAATCTGACAATGATTTTTGTCCCATTCTCTCATTAATTTATGGGCCACTTCAAGCCAAAGGGCACCGAACAGAAGTGCTTACAAAAAAATAATAAAAGTGGAAAGGGACCTCAGAGGTCTTCTAGTCCAACCCCCTGCTCTATCCCATTTCAGACAAATGACTGTCCAGTCTCTTCTTAAAAATCTCCAGTGATGGATGACCCATGATTTCTGGTGGCAGGCTGTTCCACTGGTTAATGGTTCTCACTGTTAGGAAGTTTCTCCTTAGTTCCAGGTGGCTTCTCTCCTTGATTTGTTTCCATCCGTTGCTTCTTGTCTTGCCTTCAGGTGCTTTGGAGAATTAATTTGCACCCCTCTTCTTTGTGGCAGCTAATTATATATATATGTATAATCAGCATGGAATTTAGAGCTCTTCTGTGTAGTAGTAGTAAAAATAATAATAATAATAATATTTCAGAGTTTTGGGCAATCGTCCCCGTCATCTAGGGTTTTTCTCAATAATAATAATAATACTGGAAGACTGCTATCGTGCTAACCCTAGTCCTTCTTTTCATTAAACTAGACAATTCCTGCAACCGTTCTTTGTATATTTTCTTCTCCAGTCCCCTCATCATCTTTGTTGCTCTTCTCTGCCCTCTTTCCAGAGTCTCAACATCTTTTTTTTTAATATCGTGATAAGGGGGTGAAATCAGTTATCTGGAAAGGGCCCCCCTCCTTTAAGGGAAAGCTTGGGGGCCTCACCAGGGCCACAACCCAACCATACACTCCAAATTCCATGAATTTGCACCGAAGAAGAAGTCTGGTTCCACCAGTAACCACATCTCCGTGATTGCATTTCAAAAATCTCTCGCACCAGCCTGCTCTTTGCAGCCAAACGAAATTATTTCTCCATTCAGGTGCGTAGTGAAAAAAATAAATAAATCACTTTTTGCAAATCTAGAACAGACCCAGAAGGCCCCAAAGCAAGAATGGAGATCTTTTAAACATATATATATATATATATTCCCAAAAAATATTGTTTATATGATTTGTAAACAATTTGGCCTGTGATTTTTTTCTCCCCCTCTCATCTGAGGTGTATTTTATTGAGGGAATTCAGCATTTAATCGGGATTCAGTTCGGTCTCTGCAAAAGGGGATCAATGGAAGTGAATGTCTGGGAATAGATCCATAAACACCGTGGAGCCCTGGAGCATTTGCAAAGCTTGAATTTTAGGAGGTTGTTGAAAACACGGAGACAAATTTAAGTTCTGCATGCCAGGCTAACTCTTCTCTTTGCTTTACCCACATAATTCAAACCTCTCCGGATGGTTTATAATAAATCCATAGAAAAGAAATTAAGGGGGAAAAAAATACAATTTAAAAACAATTTTGAACCTTAAATTAATTTTAACATTTGAACATGACTGTTTTATGTCGTTTTTATAGTGAATAAATGTTATACCACCCAGGGGACCTCACAGCCGGAGACGGGGGCTTAAGAAATAGGAAATAAATCAGTAATATCAAATCAAACGCGATTCAGAGTCTCAGCTTACAAAATAGGCAGAAGCAAGGTGATAGCCAAATCTAAAATATCGCTCCAGAGCATTTGCAAAGCTCGGGTTTTAGAAGAAGGTGACGGAAAATGGAAGCTCTTTTGTGCCAGATTAATAGCTATAAATACAACTGAAATAAAATTTTGAAGCTTAAATTAATTTGGCCCGAAATTAAATTAGGTATACGGGCCGTCCTTGATTTTACAAGCACAACTTAGTCCAAAACTGCTGTTGCTTAGCAAGACAATTAAAGTGAATTTTGTCCCGTTTTACGAACTTTCTGGACACAGCTGTTAAGTGAATGAATGCCGTTGTTAAATTAGTAACATGGTTATTAAGTGAATCTGGGTTTTCCTCTAAAAGCCATGCCAATTATATATAATATATTAATATTATATATATGATATTATGTAATTATATATAATTATATATATAATTAGCATGGTATTTAGAGCTCTTCTGTGTAGTAGTAGTAGTAGTAGTAGTACTAATATTAATAATAATAATACTATTAATATTTCAGAGTTTTGGGCAATCGTCCCCATCATCTAGAGCAGTGTTTCTTAATCTTGGTAGTTTGAAGTCCACCCATCTTCAAGCTTCCAAGGTTGAGAAACACTGATCTAGAGTTTTTCTCAATAATAATTATAATAATAATAATAATAGTAATAATAGTCATCGTTCTTCATCAATATTTGCTTTCAAATGACAGTTAATGACAGGAATCATACTGTGCAATGTTTTTTTTTAATTATAAAAAAATAGGCAGACATTTTATCTATGTGTAAGATTAAAATTGAAGAAGCAGGCAGTTTTTCACTTCGGCATATGAAACGATGACATTTTGGCTTTTTTCCTCCCCCTTCGGCTTGTTTTCATGACCAAAGTGCACATTATTACGGTAAATTGGCTTATCTGGAGGTTTACGGTTAAGAATGGAAGGAAAAGCTTTTTATTAGGGCTGGAGTTTGCAAAACCTATTTTGCTATTTTACTCAACTCCAGGATTCCACCCTCTGAAGCTCCAGGCAAATGACAGATCCTCCAAGCGTCCTTCAGGAGACTTGATTTAGAGCTGGAATCATATGCCAGGATCTCAGATCTCTTTGCTGGATTACTTGCAAGGAATACAGAAACGGCTCTTAGGTGGAGATTGATTGGAATCGAAAAAGTCCGTAACAAGTTTTCCTCTTGCTCTCTGGGGCCCCCTCTGGCCTGCTTAGGAATTGTTTCTCTGGTCAGGTTGGCAGGCCTTCCATTCCAACACTTAAAACGGATCCCATGAGAAGGGAAAGTCCAGGGGTTGGGAAGGGAGAGGGGATGAAAAAAGCAGGAGACCATGAGTTCAAATCCTGCCTTAGTCAGGAAAGCCAACTGGGTGACTTTGGGCCAATCACCAGGAGACTGGGAGTTCTAGTCCCGCCTTAGTCAGGGAAGCCAACTGGGTGACTTTGGGCCAATCACCAGGAGACCAGGAGTTCTAGTCCCGCCTAAGTCAGGGAAGCCAACTGGGTGACTTTGGGCCAATCACCAGGAGACCAGGAGTTCTAGTCCCGCCTTAGTCAGGGAAGCCAACTGGGTGACTTTGGGCCAATCACCAGGAGACTGGGAGTTCTAGTCCCGCCTTAGTCAGGGAAGCCAACTGGGTGACTTTGGGCCAATCACCAGGAGACTGGGAGTTCTAGTCCCGCCTTAGTCAGGGAAGGCAACTGGGTGACTTTGGGCCAATCACCAGGAGACCGGGAGTTCTAGTTCCGCCTGAGCCATGAAAGCCAAGTGGGTGAGTTTGGGCCAATCACCAGGAGATGGTGAGTTCTAGTCCTACCTTAAGACATGAAATCTGACTGGGTGACTTTGTGCCAATCACCAGGAGATGGTGAGTTCTAGTCCCGCCTTAGGTACAAAAGCCAGTTGGGTGCCTTTGGCCCTCTCTCACCCCACCCCACCCCACAGGGTTGTTGTTGCGGGGAAAAGAGAAGGAGAATTTTGCCTTGGATATATTTTCTGCCTCATTTGTAAAAAATAATAAAGGCAGCATAAAAATTAAATAAATAGAAATGGCAGTATTGCAAACGAGACTCCCACGTCAGCTGGGGATTTCGAGGGATGGGCACTCAAGAGTTCTGCAAATTGCACAGTTCTGCGATTTGAGCTGGACACAGCTAGTGACTGGGCAAACTTTCTGGCACCAAGACAGAAACAGATCATATTTCTGTCTCCTTTTCTCTGGGACATTTTTACAAACCCTCCTCTAGCGGTGGGATTTCCTGGTGGTGCCACATCCGAGGCTTAACAGGGCCCAACTGTGCTTCAGTGGCTGAGATCAAACATGGGCAGAACGAAGACAGAGAAAGAGAAAATGCAGACGAGATTTCTTGAGTCAGCCTGGCTGACAATTTCCTGTCGCCTGGCAGCGGGGAAGCCCAAAATTCAAGTTTGGGCCAATGGCTCTCATCATCTAGAGTTTATTTGAGGAATAATACTCATCGTTCTTTGTCGATATTTGCTTTCAAATGACAGTCGATTCAGGAATCGTACTCTGTAATATATATATATATATATATATATATATATATATATATATATATATATATATATATATATATATATATATATATATATATATATATATATATATATATATATAAAAATGGGCAGATATTTTATCTACGGGTAAAATAAAAAATTAAAAAACAGGCTTCGGGTTTTTTTGGTTTCATTTTGGCATTCTGAAATTACGATAAGTTTTGCTTTTTCTCTTTGGGTTGTTTTCATGACCGAAAAGTACACAATAACATTTAAGTCGGTTTATCTGGTGGTTTAAGAATGGATGGAAAAGCTTTTGGGAAGCCCAAAGTCGGATGCCATTTTTGCATTCTGTCCAAGAAATGGAGGCTTTTATACACATTTTGTTCTTTAGGGCCCCGGTAGAGAAACACCAAAAGCAAAAAGCCACTTTGAGACATGCAGTTGAATAAAGAGGGCCATTTGGGGAAAAATCAGAATAAGTAGCATCCTCTAGCTATCTAAGCCTGCCTAGACAAACAACGATTAATGGGGTTCGTGTAAATATCGACCCACCCACAGATACAGAGGGAAGAGAGAAACGGAGATGGATAGATAGATATAGATAGATGGATGGATGATAGACAGAAGATAGAGAGAGAGATGATAGAAGATAGAAAGAAAGAAAGAAAGAAAGAAAGAAAGATAGATAATAGATGAGAGACAGAGACAGACAGAAGAGAAAGATGATAAAGGGCATAATGGATGGAGGGATGGTTGATAGATTATTTATGTATGGCATCTACAGGCCTCATGCAATCAGATTTACAACCTTAATAAACACATTATTCAAACACAGATAGATGATAGAGAGAGACGATACATAGATATGATAAATATGTTTACATGAACTCCGTACTATACACATAGACATACTCCCTACATACACATTTTAGATCTAAAATTATATATCTATATCTACATACACACACACACGAAGGATCTATTAATATATACTTTTCATATATACTATATACTATATATATATATATATTATATATATAAACATATGTATGAGATCATATATGTATATATTTGATCTGTTTATATATATAATTTTATATAGAATCTATATACCTTATCTGCTACATATTAATATATATAATATATATATATATAATATTATTATACACACATATATATATATATACACATATATACATAAAAAGAACATATATGCATATATATATATATACGCATATATACACGTATACGTATGTATATATGTGTATATATGCATCTGTATGCACACATACATACATATATAGATATGGATATATATAGATAAATTTGGAAAGAACTCTTAAATTTGCTGAGAGGCTGACTTTTGGAGGAACTCTTAGGAGGACTTAAAATATATGGAGAGATTCTCCTAATATATTTACATATAAATATATTAAAAAAATGTTTTAGGGGGAATCTCTCTTTCTCTACAGTATTTTAAGTCCTCCTAGGAGTTCCTCCTAAATTCACGCTCTCAGCAAATCTGGGGGAAAATTTGCTCCCTGAATCACCCGTTTATTTTTAACCGCCTTCTCCGAAACGGCCGGCTGGCGAAGAAAGGAGCCGCCGTGGTTCCTGAGAGTTTTGATCTGGGCTGAAAATAATAATATTATTTTTTTTAAAAAAACCCAACCCTTTCTCTATTCTACTCTCCCCCCCCCCCACGGCCCATCCCCCCTCCAAGCCAGGGCTGCGGGCTGCCGGCCTGTCCAAGGCCCCCCTGCCCACCTCTCCAGACCAGCGACCCCCTCGGGACTCCGGCCCTGGGCCCTACCCGGGGCGCCCCTCCCTGCCTCTCCGCCTGCCTCCCTTCCCCCCTTCTGCCCGGCAGGGGAGGGGAAGTCGCCGGGTTATTTTTAGATCTTCCCATCATCTCGCAACAATGAAGCGGTTGACCGTCCCCTAAATAAACAAACAAGGCCGAAAGGGTCCGGATTCCGACGTGCAGCCGAGCCCGGCTCAAGGGGCAGGCGAGGACGCGGGCAGCTCCCCTCTCTTGCCCGGGGGGGGGGGGGGAGGAGAGAAGCAGAAGCCAGGAAAAGGGGTGCTCCTTCTTTCCCAGGTTCCCATCTCTGCCACAACCCCCCCCCCCCAGATCCCCGGCCGAGCCAGCCCCATCGACCCCCGAACTGCCCCCCTCGGGCTGCCCCTCTTGCAAAGGGGCGCACTCCAGGAACTCACCCATCCCCACGTTGCAAAGGGGGTCAGTGTCCCGTCCCGTCCCCCCAATCCCTTTGGCATTACCTTAAGGGCTCGCCGTCCTCCAAACGCCATAGAGGCCATCCATCCGTGCCCCGTCCGCCCTTCCACGCCTGGCACAAGGCACGGCTGTCCCCTCTTCCTCCTCCTCCTCACCCGGCGCCCCATACAAACGCGGGGCGAGGCTTCCAGAAAGGCCGGTCGTTGCTCCGGCCTGCTTCGCTCTTGCGTCCCCTCCCTACTACCAGATTCCACTCTCTTTGCCAAAGCGGGGTGCGGCGGCGGAGCCTTGTCCCTTGGGGGGGGGGTGGATGGGATGGGGTGTCCCATCCGGGGCGATGAAGAAGACACGCGAATCCTTCGGGAAGTCCCACCACCACGCAAAGCCTCTTCTCCCGGGGTGGGCTTCGCTCTCCGACCGCCGAGCCCGGACCGTCCTTCTTCGGGGGAAGAAAATCTGCCCGATTCCCCGCTTCTTTCTCTCTTTCTCCCCCCGTTCCCACGACCCATCCAAGGCAAAGCAAAGTCTCCAGGCTCCCTCCGTCCGTCCGTCCGTCTGCAGGCGAAACCCCCGCTCTCCCCCTCCCCCCCAAATTAAATCCCAGCCGCCGGAGCTGGGGCCGATCCCGCGTGGGGCTCCTCTTCTATCCTGCCCCGCTCTGCGTGGGAAAAGCACGGGAGGTTCCCCCTTCGCCTCCTTTGAACGTGAGAAGCCGCTCCGACTCGCCTCGCTTCCTGCCTTCCTCCTGAAGCGCAAATCCGGATTTCTTTTCACCCCCCCTCTCCCCCCTACCCCACCTCCACCCCGCCGCTGCTTTCTCTCCGGGCGGCGGCTGGATTTGTTTGTCTGAACACAAATCCAAACTTTCTCTCCCTCCCCCCCCCCCCCCACAAACCTGCCTAATTCCAACCCCCCCCCCACACCCCCAGGCCATCCCATGGGAGCCGGAGCAGCGATCTCCAGCCTGGAGGGGGTCGTTTTTAAAAATAAATAAATAAAAGGGGGGGGAGTTTATGGGGAGGGGGGGGTCTGTGTAGGGTGTCGGGGGTGGGAGCCGCCCCCGCCCCGAGGATCGAGCCCGGATCCCCGGATTTCTGTTATGTCACCGAATTCGCAAATTAGTTCTCAGAATTCCGAGGAGGGAGGGAGGGAGGGGGGGGAGAAAAGAGGAGGAGGGAATGGAACTCTGCAACATTGTATTCAGGCCGAGCCCTGACGTCACGGGAGGGAAAGCGCCACGTGACTCGGCCCTAGAGGAACGTACCACCAGGCGCGGGGGTGTCCGGGCCGCTTGGATTTCGAGGCGCCCTCCGGATCCCGGGATCGAGGGGTCTCCCCGACTGGGCTTCGATGCGGGATGGAGGGAAAAGATCGAGAAGCCGGCGCAAGGAGGGGTTTCGGGTGGTCTCGGGGGCTTCCAAGGCTTCTTTCCACCCCCGGACCCTCCCCGGGCTCCTCGGCGTGGTAGAGCCTCCAGCTCAAATTCCGAGAATTGAGCCGTGTTGATTCTTAGAACTGGCGTTCTTAGAAGTGGTGATGCAAGGAGTTTCTAGGAAAGCGCGCCGACCAGGTGATTCGCTCTCTCGCGCTCCGCTTCGCACTGCGACGGCCGGCCGGCCGGGGGAATGGCTTTCAATGCACCGGCCCTGCTTAGTTAGGATAGCGGCTTGGGCGGGCGCGCAACTGCGGCTTTTTTTGCGCGCTTGCACCTTCCTTGGGCATTGCCCCCTTTTTCCCCCCTATTATTTTTTTTTTTTGGGTGGGTGGGAGACACCCAGACATTGGTCTCCCCAAAAACCCGCTCGACCCCCGGGCGGGATTTGCCTTCCTTCCACGCTGCGCCCCCCCTTCCCTTCCCTTCCCTTCCCCGTCTCCGCGCAGCCTTGGCCGGGCTTCTTGCCTTCCGCCTCTCCCCCCCTCTCCTCTCCCCCAGCGCGGCAGGTGGAAGGCGGCGGGCAGGGAGCAAGGGAAGGAAGGGAGCCCCGGCCGTGCCCAGCGGTGCCCGGGCAGGGAGGGAAGGCAGGAGGGCTGGCTGGCTGGTTGATCGGAGCCGGGGTTGCTGCTTTGGGGGTGGTGGTCGCTTATTATTATTATTATTATTATTATTATTATTATTATTATTATTATTACCTGCCCCGGCTTGTCAATTCCTCCCCGTTTTTCTCAATTGCATTCGCGGCGTTTCGGCCTCGGTGCCCGGCGCGGCTGGGCAGTTTCGTTTCGGGGCGAAGGCGGCTGGCGAGCCGAGGAAGGGCGGCGGGCGGGGGTGGGGGACATCCGAGGGTGCCCGAGCCGAGCCGGGCTGGCACTGCAAACCGAGCCGGGCATATTATTAGTCTGATGAAGACGGAGGGGAAAAGCCCTGCGAAGAATCGCGTTTGCAAAGCCGGGAATGAATCTGCGGCAGCGCATCCCCCGCCCGGCCGCGGCCCTTCTCCCCTCGCCGGCTGGAAGGCCAGTCCGGGAGCCGAATCCGAGCCTCGGCGCCTCTTCCTCGGGCCAAGCGGCGTCCTTTGAGCCGGTGGCTCCGGCTGCCCTCTCGCCCACGCCCAGGCACCTGCCCGCGGCCCTCGCTTATGCCCGGGAGAGGCGCCGGGGCGGAGAGAAGCCGCCTCGGCTGCCTCCTCCGGGCAGCCTCGGCGGCGGAGCTGGGCTGTTCGGGCCGGGCCTCCTCGGAGCCGCCAAGAGCCCGAAGAAGCGCCACGGCCGGAGGGGGAGTTTTTTTTCTTTTTATTTCATTTTATTTCATTTCATTTTTCTAAATTCGTGGGTGGGTGGGTGGATGAAATCCTATTAAAAGATCTCTGGATTTGGGAAGGTTTTGCACCATTGCTGCGCTTGTTTCGGAGCGGAGCAAGCGAGCAAGGCGGGCGGGCGGGCGAGAGAGACTGGATAGGTTTAGGATGCGCAAAGAGGGAGCGCAAAGAGGGAATGTCAACGGCCCTTGCAGTTGTAGCCAAGGTTCCCTCGTTCGTGCGAATCACCCCGAGACTGAACACTCGTGTCCTCTACACCGCCGGCCAGAGGCGCCGATCTCTGCCCCGAAGTGTTTCCAATCGAGCGGCCGCGTTCACACGACGCTGGGTTTTGGTTCCCAGTTGCACGGTCCGCGCAAGCGACCCAGCCGAGAGGGGTTGAAGGCCCCATGGAAGCGGTCGAGGCTAAACCCGGCTGCTGACCCTGACTCGCCAGAAGTCTGAAAGGAGCCGGTGTAGGAGGGTCGTGTGAACCCAGCCGCTCGGGAGGAGAAGAGAGGGGAAAGAGTCCCGCAAGAGGCCGGGCTGGCGGGCGGTTCCACGTGGAGGGAGGACCCGGGACGAATTTCCCGGACAGCCGTGGGTCGCGTTCCCACGTCTCTCCCCGCCGCAAGTCCATATTGAGACCGAAACAAGCGGTGGAACCCTGCTTCGAAGCGGGCTTTTCAGACGGCCGGTTTGGGAGAGCCGTTGTTACGGGTGCAAGGGAGCGTCCCGGAGGACGGAGGACCCGCGTTCGCTGCCGGTTCCCGACTTTAACTCCTGGTCCCGCTTAACCATGGTTAGCCTTGTCGAATCAGTGTTGGCGCTCGGGGCTAGACGCCCGAACGATGCTTGGGTTTGCGCAACACGCGTGCTTTTTTTTCCCCAGCCAGGCGTCACGAAGCGCTTCGGAGACGCTGCGTTTGCTGCATTTCTGGATCTGAACACGCAACTGTCGCGTTCACACGACTCTTTAAACCTGGGGGGGGGGGAGAAATAAATCCTCGCTCGGCTTCCAGAGTTGTGTGAAAACGACCAAAGGGGTGGGAAGGGCTAGGTAGCCCCTCCAAGACCCGCCACGGCCGTTTTATTTTTTGCAAATCCTGGGTGCCCGCGAGGGTTGCACGTCTGAATAGAGCCAAGAGGGTTTTACTCGGACGGGGTCTTTGAGTTCCCCGCCTAACGTGGCTTGGGAAAAGTGGGGCTCCTGATTCGGAGGACGGGGAAATCCTCGGGAAAGCGCGATTTCCCAATCGGCCGCTGCTCCCGCTTCCCAAACAGCCCTTTGGCGAACGTGTGAAAGCGTCTTTTTAGCGAGGCACCGAGCCCAGCCCGTCCGCAATTGGGGCGGGGACCGCTCTCCGTCCCCCCACCTTCCATTTGCCCCGTTTTGGGGTCTGAGTCACTCAGGCTGAGTCAAAGGACCGGAGAGGCATCGACCACCTTCTCCACGGATTGAAAAGTTGCCCGTCTGAGTGCTGTACACGTGAAATGTAAGGGAGTGGGGGGGGGGGGGTTTAAATCCAGCCTCTTGCAAACCTTGGGGGCGGGGGGGGGGCAGTTGTGCAAACTCGGGGAGTTTTTCAAGCAAGAGGCGAGTGCGAGGAGCAATACTGCTCTCTGGTGGCCGGGTGTGGAAGGACAAGCTCTCCGGCCCTTTCGCTTTTAAACGCTTCGGGGGAAGAGGGGAAATTCGTCCTTTCTGCCCCAATTTTTTCCACCTCGGCCCCTCCCCATATCTCCCCCACCCACCCCCAGGTGACCCCAAGAAAGGGATGTCAGGTGTGGAACATGGGCCATTTTTTAAAAAAAAACTTCAGCGATCCATTAGAGGGGAATTGCAAGTTTTATCGGAATTATTGCTTATTTATTACATTTATATGCCGCTTTTCTTAACTGTCCCACTCTGGAGCATCATGGTGATTTTGTCCTCTTCCCCTTACTTGATAAGCACCCGGGGGGGGGTTGGTTTTTGGGTGGCCTGGCCCCAAAATGCAGGGCCTCCTCCTCGACTTATGAGCTGGCATTTCTGCCACAGGTTGTGACGGTCGTAAGTCGAGACCTACCTGATTTTTGCTTTTATTCTGGCATTCGTAAAGCAACTCAGTGTAAACTTGCAAAAAAACAAAAACAAACCCACAACCCCACCAGTAAATCACAGATGCTTGACTGCAGATCCCTGCAACTCGTCATAAAGGTGAACCAGTTGCCAAGCAGTCAAAATTGGGTCATATGAGTGTGTGTGTCTGTATGTGTGTGTGTGGGCGTGCAGCCGTCACAACTCTGGATGTGGGTCATAAGTAGCTTTGGGGGGGGGGGAAGAGAGAATTCTGTTGTAACTTTGCTAAGCAACCGGTCGTTAAGCGAGGGTGGGGGAAACGGAGGCTGGGACTTGCTCCAAGCAAAGGAGGGATTGAAGCATTGGTTTGCCATTTTTAATGCTGGTTTATTCAGAGGACAAAGGTGGTCCCAAGTGGGTCTGTCGGGAAATGCGTGCAAGATTTGACCAAAGCAATCCTCAAAATTCAGGATTTGATCTATAAAACCAGACTGGAGAGAGATTCTTACTTCCGTTTAAAGCACAGAACCAATCTTGTTCAGGTGCTCCTTTTGTCTTTTATATATTTCTCTCTCTCTCTCTCTCTATCTCTCACTCTCTCTCTCCTTCCCTCTCTCTCTCTCTCCATCTCTCTCACACACTCTTTCTTTCACTCTCCATCTCTTTCTTTTTCTCTCTCCTTTCCTCTCTCTTTCTCTCTCTCACTCTCTCCATCTCTCTCTCACACGCACTTTATTCCTCTCTCTCCATCTCTTTTTTACTCTCTCTCTCTCCTCTCTCTTTCTCTCTCTCCATCTCTCTTTCTTTTTCTCTCTCCTTTCCTCTCTCTTTCTCTCTCTCCCTCTCCCTCTTTCTCTCTCTCTCAATCTCTCTCTCTTTCTCTCCCTCCCTCCCCCCCCCTCTCTTTCTCTCTCTGCCTCCATCAAATCGAAATTCAGCCCGTGTGTCCTTTTGCCGAGGCTTTTAAATTTTTAATTGTCATTCAGGGTTTTTGTAGCCATCGAAAGACAGCCTAAAATACTAGCAGTCTCCAGAGTGGAAATTCATGAAATATTTAGTCCCGTCCGACGGTGCAAAATTAGGTAAATGAGACGAGACTCATCCTTTTCTGCATTTATCTGCCTTTTTAAAAAAACAAACAAACAAACAAACTCATAATTTCTATTTCAGAAATACCAACCCTAAAAAAAGGACAGTAAACAATATATATATTTTAAACCAGGCATAATTGATCCTGCCGTCTTCTTCCTTTCTTTTTTCACAAGTGCGTTCGAACAGCCCAAGGGGAAAAAAAAAACAGATCCGTTTGCCGGCAGGATTCTTTGCAAGTTTAAATCCGAAACGAAGAGTCCCTGTTCAGTTAATTATCAGGTTTTGCAGGAACCGGTGGATCTAAATTAGCCGAGGGAACCATTCCTTGCTGCTTAACGATAAAGAAAAAGGGGAGAGAGGAAACCCTCCCACTTATTTTAAGCCAGAAAAACGGCTTAGGGAACCGGTGTTCAAAATTGTTAAAAATGCTGACCGGTAATTCTTCTGTTCATTGCTTATTAAATTTGCGGCCCACAAATTTTGGTGGTGGAAACACCCAACGGTGGGGAAGAAAAGAAAAGAAGTGGAAAATGAACAGTCCAGAAATGGGACCCGGTGGTAGGGAGCCGCCGACGTGGAAGGCGAGATGGGCATGTGGGACGGTGAGGGTTTTGGTTGTGATGTCACAACGCACAAGAGCCAAAGTGGGGGTTTCATCATGGGAGGCTTTTAAGAAGAGATTGGACAATCATTGGTCCAGGACACGAGTCTCCAACTTTGGCCACTTTATGCCTGGAGGACGTAACTCCCAGAATTTCCCAGCCAGCTTTGCTGGCTGGGAAATTCTGGGAGTTGACGTCCTCCAGGTTTAAACTGGCCAAGGTTGGAGACCCCTGGTCGAGTGTCTCCTGCTCGAGTAGATGGTTAGATTAGAAAACCTCCATCCAGCATTATTCTGATAATTGCCCCAGAGGCATGGCAGCTTCTGATTTCGGGGGCAAACCAACAACAGCCAAAAGGGACGAGATTTCTGATTATTTTTTTTCCCCCCAAAGAATTTGTGCAGGCTATGGTTTTAACTCAGTTGCCCGCCGTTTTGGGGGTTAATTTGGGAAGGGTCTCATCCTTGCAAACTTGAAGGCACAGCCAGATTTCCTCCTGTTGATGTGGTAGCCGGAAACCGGCTCCCAAAACTGGGAGGATTTGTTTGGCGGGATGGGGGGGCAGGGAAGGAGGCGTCTCACCCAGGGGCCTCTGGGCACTGATGTTAAGCCATCTTCAAGCTCCGTGGCTTCCAAGAGAGGCGATGGCTTAGCTCCTTCGTGGAAGGAATTGGGATTTCCCGGAGTAGAAATAGATGGGATTATGCTGGCATGGAGTGAGGATGGGGAGCTGGTCTGACATCCTGAGGGCTGTTGGATCTATCTGTCTGTCTGTCCGTCCATCTGTACATCTCCATCCATCCATCCATCCATCCATCCATCCATCCATCTCTCTGTGTCCATCCATCCATCCATATCTATCTATTTAGCCATCTATATCAATTTATTCATCTCATATAGACATCATCTGTCTGTCCGTCCGTCCATCTATCCTTCCATCCATCCACCCTACATCTATCTATCCATTTAGCCATCTATATCTATCTATCCATCTCATCTATACATTATTGGTTTGTCTGTCCCTTCCTTCTTCCTTCCTTCCTTCCTTCTTCCTTCCTTCCTTCCTTCCTTCCTTCCTTCCTTCCTTCCTTCCTTCTTCTTCCTTTTGTTCTTTCTCTCTCTCTCTTCCTTTCCATCCATCCATCCATCCATCCATCCATCCATCCATCCATCCATCCTATATCTATCTATCCATTTTGCCATCTATATTATGTATCCATCTCATCTATACGTTATCTCTATCTGTCCATCCATTTCTTTTTCTTTCCTTCTTTCTTTCTTTCCTTCTTTCTTTCTTTCTTACTCTCTCTCTCTCTTTCCATCTGTCCATCCATCCATCCTTCCTACATCGATCTATCCATTTAGCCATCTATATTATCTATCCATCTCATCTATCCATTATCTCTATCTGTCCATCCATTTCTTTCTTTCTTTCTTTCTCTTTCTTTCTCTCTTTTTCTCTTTCTTTCTTCCTCTTTCTCTCTCTCTCTTTCTCTCTCTCTTTCCATCCGTCCATCCATCGTACATCTATCCATCTATCCATCTATATCTATCTATCTGTCCGTCCCCTCCCCTCTTTCTCTCTCTCTATTTTCCTTCCATCCATCCATCCAGTTTCTCTTCTGAGGTTCCATCCACCTCAGATCAATGATAGACAGCTCACAATGAAAGAAAGCCAGACCTCCTTTATTCCTAAACTCTGCTTTTTCAGGAAGGTAAAATCCAGCCCTGAGGTCCAGAGAGGAACTGGGTGAACCGCCAATGACAGATAGTCCTCGACTTAACGACCACAATTTGGAACAGAATTTCCCCTGTTAAGCGAGGCAGTCGTTAAGTTGAGTCGCATCCAATTTTATGACTTTTTTTTTTAGCCACAGTTGTTAAGCAAATCACTGCATTTGTAAAGGGGATTGTCAGGTTGTTAAGTGAATCCAGCTTCTCTCATTGACGATGGCGATCATGTGACCCAGTTGTAAATACAAGCTGGCTGTCAAACACTCAAATTTTTGATCACATGACTGGGGACAGGGACGCGGGCATGCTGTGACGGTCGTAACTGCAAGGACCAATCGTGAGTCATTTTTTTTCAGCGTCGTAACTTTGAACACTCGCTAAGGCAGTGTTTCTCAACCTTGGAAGCTTGAAGATGGGTGGACTTCAACTCCCAGAATCCCCCAGCCAGCACTGCTGGCTGGGGGATTCTGGGAGTTGAAGTCCACCCATCTTCAAGCTTCCAAGGTTGAGAAACACTGCGCTAAGTGGATTAAGTCTTGTATTTCCATTTATAACCCACCGAATACCCAATGACTCTCCAAAATGCTGATTTTTTTCTGCATTCATCGCCCCAAAATACTTCCCTTTTGTTTTAGGGGGGGGGGGAGTTTGGGGAAATCAGGCTCACTTGTTGCCGGGCGGAATTGTGGCGAGGGGAAGAAATGAGATGCTTCGATGAATTAAACTACGAATTAAACTTCAATGAGTTAAACTAAAAACTCTCAACCATGAAGCTTTTTTTCCCTCTCCCCCAACCCCAAAAGTTGTGAGTTGTAGTTTTACCTCCAGAGCAACTTTTTAAGATAGGTGGACTTCAACTCCCAGAATTCCTCAGCCGCAGCCTAGAATCCTGGGAGTTGAAGTCCAAACCCTTCTTAAAAGTCGGCAAGGTTGAGAAACTGTTTCTTAAAATTCCCAAGTTAAATTCATGGCGAGCTTTCTTTCTTTCTTTCTTTCTTCTTCACAGTTTTGTCAGGCCTGATTTATGCTCAAACCTGTTCATTTCTAGGAGGGTTTGTGTGTGTGTGTGTGTGTGCATTTGCGGTGAATTTTTCAACCCACAAACTGCAGGCGCTGGGATTTAAACTCTGATGTCTGCATATCAAATTGCTTGGATTGCAATTCAGGTATGAATGTGCGAAGGCTTGATGGACCAACTCTGGAATGATTCCCCACCCTGGCTGCGTTCACACAACCCATTCAACCAGGTTAATGAAGGAACCAGTAGTTGCACTGACTCCTTACACCAAGCCCGATGAGCATCAATGGTGGTTAATTTTTTGAAATGTTGGGTGCAACCTCCACCATTCATGGTCCAGGGTCTTGGTTCAGGATGTGAAACGTGTTGAGCAAATTGTGGGTCTAGGATGAGCTGTGGCTGATGGGTGAGGGAGTCCTTCTTTTGAGGTCTTCCTGAGCAAAAGGAGGCTGGTGGTTGGGCCTCCTCTGCCTTGGCTTCTCTTGGGTGATTTTGCAACTGGAGACTCATTTAGTGACCGTCATCGTGAAACATCAGCTGCATTTGGGTTTCCATGTGCATGGATTACTACAATGCGGTTACATGGGGCTGCCCTTGGAGACTGTTCGGAAGGTGATGTTGGCCTGGATGGCATGTGGTGGCACAGCTATTAGGGGCAGGCCGTGCCATGTCCACATGTGTTACACATTTGCTACGGGTTCCACAGGTTGCTAGCTGGAAGTTGAAGTCCACTTATGCTGACTAGGGAATTCTGGGAGTTGAAGTCTATTCTTCCCAGCTGGAGGATTCTGGGAATTGGAGTCTATTCTTCCTGGCTGAAGAATTCTGGGAGTTGAAGTCCACTCATGCTGGCTGGGGAATTGTGGGATTTGAAGTCCACTCATGTTTGCTAGGAATTCTGGGAGTTGAAGTCTATTCTTCCTGGCTGAAGAATTCTGGGAGTTGAACTCCCAGTAGAGGGGGGTTGGGGGTGGGAGGCACTGTTTTACGGTGGTTCTCCTCCTATCTCTCGGGCCGTACGCAGTTTGTTTGGGCGGTGGGCCAGAGATCCTGCCCAAGGCCCTCACTTGTGGGGATACCACAGGGGTCAGTTCTCTCCCCCTTGCTCTTTAACATCTACATGAAGCCACTGGGTGAGATTATTCGCAGCTTCAGGGTGAGGTATCATCAGTACGCTGGTGATACCCAGCTCTACATCTCCACCCCGGATCAACCCAGGGATGCCCTTTCCGTGATGTCCCAGTGCCTGGAGGCGGTGCGGGTCTGGATGGGTAGAAACAGGCTCAGACTCAACCCCTCCAAGACGGAGTGGCTGTGGATCCCGGCATCTCCTGATCTAGTTGCCCCATCACTTCAGATGGGAGGGGAGTCTCTAGCTCCCCCGGAAAGGGTTCGTAATCTCGGCGTCCTCCTTGACTCTCGGCTGTCATCTGACGGCCGTGACAAGGGGGGCCTCCATACGGTCACTCAAGCTCTCATTGTCTCTCAGTTGGATTACTGCAATGCCCTCTACATGGGGCTGCCCTTGGGGTGCACCCGGAGGCTCCAGCTGGTCCAGAATGCGGCCGCGTGGGTTGTTACGGGAGCTACTCCTGGGCAACACCTCTCCTGCGCGAGCTGCACTGGCTACCGGTGGCCTTCGGATCCGCTTCAAGGTGCTGGTACTTACCTATAAAGCCCTTCATGGCATGGGCCCAGGGTATTTGCAGGACCACCTCCTACCGGTCTCCCACCGCCCTGTGCGTTCTCATAGAACTGTCCTCCTCCGGGTGCCATCGGCCAGATAATGTTGGCTGGTGGCCCCCAGGATGAGGGCGTTCTCAATGGCTGCACCAACCCTCTGGAATGAGTTACTCATCGGGCTCCGGATGGCCCCCGACCTCCATGCTTTCCGCACTGACTGAAGACATGGCTCTTTCAGCAATTTCCCTGATCTGCTATGAGATTTTATTTTGTTTGGGGTTTTTATTTCTTATTTATTTCTTTATTTATTGGTTCGATTTATATGCTGCCCTTCTCCGGAGACTCAGGGCAGCTTACAATACGTTAAGTAATAGACTTCATACTTTTTGTATATACCTGCTTAATAGGGCTTTTGCCCCCCCACCCCCAAGCGGTGTTCTTTTTTTTAAATACAAAGTCAGCTTATTGCCCCCACAATCCAGGTCCTCATTTTATCTACCTCGGAAGGATGAAAGGCTGAGTCAACCTTGAGCCTGGTGAGATTCGAACTCGCAGTAATTGCAGGCAGCTGGCAGCTAAGTGCTATTTAACAGCGCTTTAGTCCGCTGCTCCACAGGCTCCTATATTGGCTGATTTTAGGATTTCTTATTGTTATATGTTTTTAATTCTGAGTCCTATGGAGAATGGTGGCATATAAATTTAATTAATTAATTAAACAAACACATAAACTCCACTCATGTTGGCTGGGGAATTGTGGGAATTGAAGTCTATTCTTCCCAGCAGGAGGATTCTGGGAGTTGAAGTCTATTCTTCCTGCTAGGGAATTGTGGGAGTTGAAGTCCACTCGTCTTAAAAATTGCTATGCCTGAGAAACATGAGCCTGTAAGACACCCCTTCAGATACTTGAAGGAAAATCTTCTGTGCCCCATAATATTTCAACAGCGAAGCCCACGTATCTCCCCCCCCTCTCTATTTTAGCCCCCCCCCTCTCCCCCCGACTCAACAGGGTTCATTCATTCCAAAGGACGCATCTTCGGGAGCTGCAAGAAAATTATGATTATTTCTGCTGGATTGGAAAAATCAGCTGCGGTCCACCTCATCCATTTGCTGATTCATATTCGGCCTGGGATCGATTCCGCTGCTGGAGCTGGCCGTTGATGGGAAACGTTTCGTCTTATTAAATGTGGTCTTTGGGTATGGTGAAAGGGGTGCTTTTATAGAAACGAACAAGCTTTTCATCCAGGTGGGGTCCTCGACTTACGACCACCATTGAGCCCCAGATTCGGTTGCTAAGTGAGACAGTTTTGTGGTTCTCCTAAACAGTGAGAGCCATTAACCGGTGGAACGGCTTGCCACCAGACGCTGTGAGTCTTTCATCCCTGGAGGTTTTTAAGAAAACCACAGCAGTCGTTAAATTAGGCGCACGGTTGTTGAGTGAATCCGAACCCTCCGTCAGAGGGTTGCAAAAGGGGGTCATGGGACTCAGAGACCCCACGCTAAGACATACTATTTCCATGTTCTTCTGCTGTGCCGTCTAGTCCTCAGGTGCCGAGTTCAACCCACAAGTCTTTTATTTCCATCTGGTGGGCATCTGATGACCGTTTCCTTAAATAAAGCAGCACAGATCATTTAATTTTATATAATCGTTTATACAGGGGCGCCTCTTGTGGACACTGCAGCACCACTGCAGCCAGCAGGAAGCGGTTCTTGCTTTGCGGATGAGGGTTTTTTTTTTTTTAAAGTTCAATTCTTCAACAGAATTGAAGGCAAATAGGGACAAGTTGGGTTTTGAGTGCGAGAAGCGCTGGGGGCAAAGCAACAGTTATTTGGGGCGGGAAGTTTGGCTAGAAAAAGGAAAGTCTTTGTCTGCAATTGACAATCCTTGGAAAGGCAGAATAAGAGTTGGGAAGGACCTTGGAGGTCGTCTTGTCCAGCCCCCCCCCCCCACTCCCACTTTCAGAACTCCACTCTAGGGAATTCTGGGAGTTGAAGTCTATTCCTTCCTCTTTTTTTTTCTTTCTTCATTATTATCTTTCCTTACCTCCCTCCCTCCCTCCTTCCCTCTTTCTTTCTTTCTTCCCTTCCTCAGTCCTTCCACCCTCTCTCTCTCTCTTTCTTCCTTCCTTCTCTTCTTCCATCCCTTCTTTCTTTCTTTCTTTCTTTCTTTCCTTCCTTCCTTCCTTCCCTTTTTCCTTCCTTTCTTCCTTCCTCTTTCTTTTTCTTTCTTTCTCTTTTTTCTTTCTTCCCTTCCTCATTCCTTCCCCCCTCTCTTTTTCCTTCCTTCCTTCTCTTCTTTCATCCTTCCTTCCTTTCATTCCTTCCCTTTTTCCTTCCTTCCTTCCTTTTTCTTTCTTTCTTTCTTTTTTCCTTCCTTCCTTCCTTCCTTCCACTTTTCCTTCCTCATTCCTTCCTCCCTCTCTCTCTTCTCTCTCTTCTTCCTTCCTTCTCTTCTTCCATCCCCCTTTTCTTCTCTTTCTTTCTTTCTTTCTTTTTATTTCTTTCTTTCCTTCCTTTTTTCTTCCTTCCTTCCTTCCTTTTTCTTTCTTTCTTTTCTTTCTTCCCTTCCTCATTCCTCCCTCCCTCCCTCTCTCTCTCTTCTTCTTTCCTTCCTTCCTCCATCCCTTTTTTCTTCTTTCTTTCTTTCTTTTCCTCCCTCCTTTCTTTCTTTCTTTCTTTCTTTCTTTCTTTCTTTCTTTCTTTCTTTCTTTCTTTCTTTCTTTCTTTCTTTCTTTCTTTCTTTCTTTCTTTCTCTCTCTCTCTCTCTCTCTCTCTCCTTCTCTCTCTCTCTCTCTCTCTCTGTCTCTCTTTCTCTCTCTCTCTTTCTTCACATTTCTCAATTCTCCACTTCTCTCAAATCTTTAGCCACTCTAATGCAGGGATTTGGGCCTAACATCGGTTTATAGGGAATCCTCGCTTTACGACTTTTCATTTACTGACCATTTAAATGTACAACACTGAAAAACAGTGACTTACGACCAATCCTCACCCTTACGGCCATCGCGGCTTTCCCCACCATCGCATGACCAAAATTTGAGGGCTTGGCAACCGGCATGTAGTTATGACAGTGGCGGGGTGTGTGATGTAATCTCCGTTTGCTACTTTTCCAGCTGGCTGTGACACGCAGAGTCAATGAACTGAGTCGGACTCGCTTAACGACTGCGCTGTGCCCGTGATAGCGACATGCTTGGGCCACGAAGCTGCTTTTTCCAAAGCGAATCTCAAGTTTGGAGCAGGTTTTAAGCGGCTCATTTCTGACCATTTTTTCCCCTCTGCTTTTTCTAATTTGCGCAGGTCCGAAAATACCGTTGGGACTGTGATTCGAAGCCCGTCGAGGGATGGTCTTGCCATTCCATGTTTTTGCCAGCCACGTCGCCAATCCGTGGAATATTTCATTAGACGCAGCTGGGAACCGTATTCAGGTGGGCACAGGAGGGCACGGACCGAATCCTCTCCCCCCCCCTTTACAGGAAGTCCTCGACTTACAACGGTTACTTAGGGACAGTTCGAAATTACGCCGAGCCTGAAAGAAGTGGCTTATGACTGTTTTTCACACTTAACAATCATTGCACCACTATCCCTGTGGTCACGTGAGCCTGAGTAGCGTAGGGGAGTAATGCCTCCTACAAAGGCAGCATTTAAGATCCAGCTGCTGCAATTACTTGCGAGTTCAATTCCAGGCAGGCTCAAGGTCGACTCAGCCTTCATCCTTTATAAGGTAGGTCAATTGAGGACCCAGTTTGTTGGGGGCAATAAGCTGACTTTGTATAAATATACAAAAGTATAAAGGCTATTGCTTAACGCATTGTAAGCCGCCCTGAGTCTCCGGAGAAGGGCGGCATATAAATCAAATTAAAAAAAAAAAAATTGGCAACTGCCTCCTATTTAGGACGATTGCAGGGTGTCTTGGGGTGGGGGTGGGGAGTGTCCCCTTTTGCAACCTTCTGACGAGCAAAGTCAAGGGGGAAGCTGGAGTCCCTTAATAACGCCCATGTTGCTAACTTAACAAGGTCATAAAACATGGTTCGTAAAACCATGTTTTATGTAAAACCATGTACATCGTAAAAATTCACTTCACTGTCTCATTAGCAGTGGAAATTTTGGGCTCAGTTGTGTGGTCTTAATAGCTGAGTAAGGATTCCCGAGCAGTTGTGTTCTGCACACACAACAACACAACACGAGCAACCAGCTCCTCTCTAACCACGTTGGGGTTGGACTAGAAGACCTCCGGGGTCCCTTCCAACGGAAGGGCGACAACGTTAAGACTAATTCAGTGTTTGAACACTTTGCTGGAGGAAAGTGCTGGAATTCTAATATTGTGGAAGCTACTTAAATTGTCCGAAAGTGGAAGGAATACTTGCCTCTCCAGATTAATTATACTCATACAGTGGCACGGGAATTGGGTGTAGATTTAACCAATTAACAGAATAACAGAGCTGGAAGGGACCTTGGAGGTCCTCTAGTCCAGCCCCCTGTTCTTGCAGGAAACCCTGTACCATTCCAGACATTCCTGTCCAATCTCTCCTTAAAAACTTCTGGTGTTGGAGCATTCACAACTTCTGAAGTTCCACTGATTAATTGTTCTAACTGTCAGGAAATTCCTCCTTAGTTCCAAGTTGCTTCTCTCCTTGATGAGTTTCCACCCGTTGCTTCTTGTCCTGCCCTCAGGGGCTTTGGAGAATAGCCTGACCCCCTCTTCTTCTTTGGGGCAGCCCCTGAGAGATTGGAACCAAACCCCATGCTTTAGAAAGCAAGAGCCCCAATGTACAGCAATACATTACGTGCTCTACCCTCAAAATAATTTGTATTTTGCAAGGAAAACATTGTTGGTCATGGTTATTATATAGAATAGAACAATAATAATAAATGGAATGGAATGGAATATACATAGCGTAGCATAGAAAATAGAAGAGAAGAAGAGAATGGAATGGAATGGAATGGAATGGAATGGAATGGAATGAATGAATGGAATGGAATAATAGAATAGAATAGAATAGAATAGAATAGATAGAATAGAATAGAATAGAATAGAATAGAATAGATAGAATAGAATAGAGAATACAGAAGATAAAAGAAGAGAATATAGAATGGAATGGAATGGAATGGAATGGAACGGAATGGAACACGGAACACAAAATAGGTTACAGAATAAAATAGATGACAAGAAGAATAGAATAGAATAGAATAGAATAGAATAGAATAGAATAGAATAGAATAGAATAGAATAGAATAGAATAGAATAGAATAGAATAGAATAGAATAGAATAGAATAGAATAGGAATAGGAATAGGAATAGGAATAGGAATAGGAATAGGTATAGGAATAGGTATAGAATAACAGAGTTGGGAGGGACCTTAGAGGTCATGTAGTCCAACCCCTCACCCAAGCAGGAGAACCCTACACCATTTCTAACAGGTGGCCATCCGGTCTCTTCTTGGATGCTCAAAAGGATACTCAAGGTCTCCTCCTCTCCTCCTCCTCCTCCTCCTTCTCCTACCTGCCCCGTAGGACACGACCAAGATGGCCTCCCCGGCGGACAGTTGTATCCAGTTCACCCGACATGCCAGCGACGTTCTGCTGAATCTCAACCGCCTCCGGAGCAGGGACGTCCTCACCGACGTGGTCATTATCGTCAGCCAGGAGCAATTCCGGGCCCACAAAACGGTCCTGATGGCCTGCAGGTGAGAAGGGACCCATACCTCCCCCCCCCACTCCCATCTCACCGTGGGATGTTGCAGCCAACCGAACAGCCTTGCCGAATGGGGGCGACCCAAAGGCTGAGCTGTCCCTATTTTATAGGTATTGGATACAGGGGGTCCTCCACTTGCAACAGTTCATTTAGGGACAGTTCAAAGGTGCTGAAAAAGGGGGCTTGGGGCCTTTTTTTCACACTTACGACCGTTGGTGGCATCCCCGTGGTCGCCTGTTCAAAAATTCCAAAAGGGTTGGCAACTGGCATGTACTTACGACAGTTGCAGGGGGTCACATGATCCCCCCTTTTGCGACTGTCTGGCAAGCCAAATCCACGGGGAAGCCGGGTTCACTTAACGACCATGTGACTCCCTGAACAACCGCAGTGATTTCACTGGACCACGATGGCCGGAAAAAATCGTAAAAGGAGGCAGAAATTCATTTAGCAGCTGTCTCACTTCGCAACGGAAATTTTGGGCTTTGAGTTGTGGTCGTAGGTCAAGGACTCCCCGTATTCCACCAGTGTACAGGAGGCACACTGAAGCTGTTTTGGATTTGAGCGTGGCGTTTGAGTCCTCCCGCTGACACATCTGAGGTTAGAAATTATAGAATAACAGAGTCAGAAGGGACCTTAGAGATCCTCGCCCCCTGTTCGAGTAGGAGACCCAGTACCATCTCAAACAAATGGCTGTCCAGTCTCCTCTTAAAAGCCTCCAGTGATGGAGCAACCACAACTTCTGGTAGCAAGCAGTTCCACTGGTTAATTGTCCTCACTGTCAGGCAATTTCTCCTTAATTCCAAGTGGCTTGGAACTCCTTGATGAGTCCAACTCCTTGATGAGTTTCCATCCATTGCTTCTTGTCCCTGCCTTCAGGGGCTTTGGAGAATAGCTTGACTCCCTCTTCTTTGGGACAGCCCCTGAGATATTGGAAGGCTGCTATCATGTCTCCCCTAGTCCTCCTTTTCATTAAACTAGACATTCCCATTCCTGCAACCATTCATCTATGTTTTATTCTCCAATGCCCCAATCCTCTTGGTTGCTCTTCTCTGCACCCTTTCTTGGAATCTCAACATCTTTCTTTTAACATCGTGGTGACCAGAATTGTCCCTTTTGCTTCTCCACAGTGGCCTTTTCTACAGCATCTTCACCGACCAGCTCAAGTGCAATCTGTCCTGTCCTGAATTTAGACCCGGAGATCAGTCCTGAAGGATTCGGGATCCTCCTGGATTTTATGTACACCCTCTCGTCTCAACCTGCGGGAAAGTAACATCTTGGCGGTGATGGCCACAGCCCTCTACCTACAGATGGAACACGTGGTGGACACCTGCCGGAGGCCTCCTGAACTCCAGGTGAGGCTCGTGATGTAGCAGGAGTGGACGCAAGGTGGGATTTCGAATGTGGCACCACCGTATCTTTCTGATGAGGGGGGATTTCTCATCCAAGAAGAGACTCGGTTGTCTTCTTCATCCATCTCCGAGAAAAAGAGCGTCTAGGATTAATTCCTAGCAACTTAAGGGCCGTGTTTCATGAGTGGTGCAGTGGAGCTCTCGCCTCACAATCAGGAGGCTGTGAGTTCAATCCTAGATAGAGGGAGATATTTCTCTCTCTGGGTACGTTGAGAATATATCTGCCGAAGTGTTCTGTCCCCGTCTCACACACACACACATACAGACAGACAGCCGGGGGTTAAATAAACTGGCAGACAACCAATTCTTCCGATAAGACGCTTGGCAGCTACCCAGTAGCTGCTTGCCAAGAACTTTTACTTAATAAACAAAATACCCACAGTCAAGAATTGTCCAGTTCGTAAAATAAATCCAAGGCCGATAATGTTGTTTCCAAAGATGCAATGTGACTTGATAGTAGTTAGTTTTGTCCGTCACAGAGTCTGAATGGCCACCTCACCCCCTTTTATACCCTGTGGGTGTGGTCCAGTGACTCAGCCTAATCTCTGGCACGCCTTTTCTTCTGTTGCTTATTGCTTATCCCTGCGATACTGCCGAGGATCCAGCCAAGACTCATTACCCTCATCACTGTCCACCTGTGGCTATGTGGACGTACTTGGACGTACTTGGCTCTGGGCCTATCTCTTGCCCTTCGGTGTCCTCCGGAGGCATTGCCAGAGAGGAGGGTCCTGGAGACGGAGGCCTTGCCAACTCCTCTCCTTCACTCTCGGAGTCCTCTCCTGCCGATGACACAGGCTCAGGCAACGGAGCCACAACACGAACAAAACTCCGCTTTGGCGACAGGCAAGGTATCCGGCCAGTAAACACTCAGCTCCATTCAGTTGTCCAGACTCCACCCAGCAAGGGATTATGGGCAGTGTTTCTCAACCACTGACATTGTGTGCGCGAGCACTGACATTTCCGGTACTGGGTGAACGGGTAGTAACTGGTTCACCCAGTTTATGGTGATAAACTCTGGTCATAAACTGAAGATTACTTATATTTCAGCCAACCAGGAGGGAATAAGTTACATGTAGTTCTTGACTGAACAACTATTTGTTTAGTGACCAAAGTTACAGCAGCACTGAAAAAGTGACTTAGGGCTATTTTTCACACTTATGACCGTTGCAGCATCCCCACAAATGCATGGTCAAAATTTGGATTCTTGTCCGTTGTCTCATATTTATGATGGTCACAGTGTCCCGGGGTCAGTAGAATGAATGGGGAATCCGGATTCACTTAACAACCATGTCCCTAACTTAACTAGCGCAGTGATTCACTTAACAGCCGTGGCCGAAAAAGGTCGTAAAAGGGGGCAACATTCACTCACTAATGATTTTGCTTAGCAGTGGAAATTTTGGGTTCAATGACGGTCGTAAATTGAGGAACTTGCCTGCATTGTAACGTCCCTTTTTCTCTGGCTTCAGTGAAACGGAAATGGTCTCGGCGGCCAAGACCTCCCGAGAAGACTTTTTAGCCAACCAGATGCTCAGCCAACCGAACATGATGGCTTACAGGAGCCGGGATATCTCGGAAAGCAGCTTACCTCTTCGGAACGGTCCCGTTTGCGACGGGAGAGCCTTCATGCCCGGTTTGTACAACAGCATGTCGGGATCCCCCATTTCCTACACTAGCTACAACACGGTGCCCATCGGCGGGTATCTCTACTCGGACGAAGAACTACGAGACGCAAGGATGTCCATCTCAGAGGCGTCAAGAGGGCACCCCTTTTCACGAGAACGCACGGCACCCTGCAGCGTGTCTCGGAGTAGCGCCTCCGAGTTTACCAGGGTGGCGGCTAATCTCTCGCCCAGCCTATGCCGCCCCGCTGTCTACTCTCCGAAGGAAGAGACGGATGAGGAGAACAAAACTGATGTCCACTACAGCGCCGCTACGGGCCCTGACCCTGCACCCTCTCTGACTCACAATAACGCCTATTTTGGGTGCAACAAAACAAGGAAGGAAGAAGAGAGGCCGGCTGCCGAAGCCAAGAGGGCCCAGCGCTTCGAGCCCACCAACGCGCCCATGAACCGGAAAGTGGTGACCAGCCCTCAGAGCCCCCAAAAGTCGGACTGCCAACCCAACTCGCCAACCGAGTCCAGCAGCAGTAAGAACGCCTGTATCGGCCCGAGCGTGACTTCGGCGAAGAGTCCCACCGATCCCAAGGCGTGCAACTGGAAGAAGTACAAATTTATCGTGCTCAATTCGCTCAACCAGAATGCCAAGGAGGATGTGCCCGAACACACCGAGGCTGGGACGCTCTCCCCGCGGCCGTACGGCCCCTCGTTGACGTGTCAGCCGTCCCTGGAGCCCGAGAACATGGATGTGCAGTCCCCAACCAAGCTCAACATCAATGGGGAAGACTCAACTATCCCCCAAGCGAGTCGCCTCAACAATATTCTTAACAGGTACTGACCAGTTCCTTCTTGTGTCAGTAGTGGGTGTATGTGTAGATCTGGATTTTACTAGTGGTATCTTATTCAGATTCTCACCTGGTCTGATCTTAGTGACCACTGAGTGCTAAAATATATTATGAGTTAGGGCCGTGTTTTACAACTTTAGCAGCTTGAAGATGTGTGGACTTCAGCTCCCAGAATTCCCCAGCCAGCCACCATTTTAGGAGGTGAAGTCTTCACATTTTGAGTTGCTGCGGTTGAGAAACGCTGAATTAATGTACCGTATTTTCCGGCGTATAAGACGACTGGGCGTATAAGACGACCCCCAACTTTTCCTGTAAAAATATAGGGTTTGGGCTATACTTGCTGTATAAGACGACCCCTCTTCCAACGCACACCAAATAAAAATTAAAAAACATCAACTGGCTCACCCACAATGTAAAAGCAGCTGTGCTAGACCCAAAATGGCCCCTGCAATAAGCAGGAACCTCACACAGCCACAAAAAGCCCCCAAAAACAACTTTTGTGGGTTTACACACACAAAATTCCACATACAGCTTTGTGAGATTTTGTGTGTTTGTGTAGTTAGAGTGAAACACTACAGAAACACTAAATCTCAGAAAGTTGCACAAATTTTATTTTTATTTTTATATGAAAGCTAAATTTAAAACTTCCTAGCCTAAAACTTAGATCTAGCCTTTAAATGGCTAGGTTTAAAAAAGAACAACTAACCCCCCCCCCCCCAATTAACTATTTTTTTTAAAGCTCCCAAAGGGGAAAAAACCTTACCCAATAGAACAGAGGTCTGCAACTTTGGCAACTTTAAGACTTGTAGACTTCAACTCCCAGAATTCCTCAGCCAGCTTTGCTTTGCTGGCTGAGTAATTCTGGGAGTTGAAGTCCACAACTCCCTGCCTGCTTGATTGCAGGCAGGGAGATTTAGTTGCTTGCTGATGCAATGGATTGCAGGCAAGGCAAGCCAAGCGTTGTGGCTAGCAGCTAAGGTAAGCAAGCTGGGGGGGGGGGGGGGGGATTTTTGCTACGTACCAATTAGCAGGCAAAAATTAGCAGCTGGGATGGCCAGCGTTGTGTAAAAGGGAAGTTTTTCCCTTTTACATGGGGCTTGGCCATCCAAACTCTGGCGATCCCAGCTGCACCAGCGTTGTGTAAAAGGGAAGTTTTTCCTTTTTACACAGGGCTTGGGTGTAACTCAGCTGATTAGCGGCAACTCAGCAGGCAATTCAGCTTGGCTCCTTAGAGCCATTTAAGGCTCATCAAAGCCTTTCGGGCTGGTCTGCCTGGTTACAGGAGAACGACACCCGGGTATAAGACGACCCCCAACTTTTGAGAAGATTTTTGCATGTTAGAAAGTCGTCTTATACCCCGGAAAATACGGTAATCCAACCATCTCTTCCCAACCCTGTATCCTCCAGAAGTGCTTTTCTTGAGTGTCAATGTGGTCTATACACTGCTAAACCTGCTGTGACCTTTAATTAGGGGGGGAGACGGTGAGTCGCAAGGCAACAGTTTTTCATCCAAGGTACCTTGAATGGAGTAGCTTACAGAATACGTTCAAAATCTGGGATCCATGACTCCCGAGGGGATGACATTTGGAGAAGTTGTGGTTGTTTTAGTGCTACTGGCAGTTGCTGCCCTCCTGGGCTGTTGCCGCAATCGTATGATTTTCAGCTTTGATATTTCCTGACAGTTTCCCAGTCATTCTAGTAATCCCGTCCTCGGTCTTCCACCATAAACCACTTACCTGCCAGCAGGGAAGGGAAGATAAGGGAGGGAGGGAGGGAGGGAGGGAGGGAGGGAAAGAAGGAAGGAAGGAAGGAAGGAGGGAGGGAGGGAGGGAGGGAGGGAGGGAGGGAGGTTTTCTATGCACTACTGGATTCCCACAAGGAAACTCAATGGGGAAGCCAGTGGGAAATTGGAAGTCACTCCTCTTCCTGCTTTTTTGCCCACTCTTATTTATTCTGTTTTTCTGTTTAGGTTAGGAAATATTTTTGAAACACTTACCCAAGAGGGCACACACAGGTTATCTAGTACCTATTAAATCAACCTTAACTTTCATGTACTTGTAACCAGGAGTTGAATCCAGCAGGTTCTGACAGGTTCTGGAGAACCGGTAGCGGCAATTTTGAGCAGTTCAGAGAACCGGCAAATACCCACCTCTGGCTGGCCCCAGAGTGGGAGGGAATGGAGATTTTGCAATATCTTTCCCCCAGGAGTGGTGTGGGAATGGGGATTTTGCAGTATCCTTCCTCTGGAGTGGAGTGGGAATGGAGATTTTGCAGTATCCTTCCCCTGGAGTCGGGTGGGAATGGGGATTTTGCAGTATCCTTCCCCAGGAGTGGGGTAGGGATGGAGATTTTGCAGTATCCTTCCCCTGGAGTGGGGTAGGAATGGAGATTTTGCAATATCCTTCCCCAGGAGTGGGGTGGGAATGGGGATTTTGCAGTATCCTTCCCCTAGAGTGGGGTAGGAATGGAGATTTTGCAATATCCTTTCTCCAGGAATGGTGTGGGAATGGAAATTTTACAGTATCCTTCCCCTGGAGTGGGGTGTGAATGGGAATTTTGCAGTATCCTTTCCTTGGAGTGGGGTGGGAATGGAGATTTTGCAGTATCCTTCCCCTGGAGTGGGGAGGGAATGGAGATTTTGCAGTATCCTTCCCCTGGAGTGGGGTGGGAATGGAGATTTTACGGTATCCTTCCCCTGCCACGCCCACCAAGCCACACCCACAGAACCAATAGTAAAAAAAAAATTGGATTTCACCCCTGCTTGTAACCTTATAAATGTGGTTAAATTCATTTTAGCTATGGGTAAATCGTAGGGGGGGGGGGGGGGAAATCTTACACATTCTGACAGCTCCATGAATTTCGTGGCTGTTGAGAAGCCGGCCAGAACTTCCTCCGTTATGCTATAGTTGTATTCACACAACATTCCTGTCCCCGGGTCAGTTGGAGAGCAAATGCCTGTAATCGTGAGAGATGCTAAATGAGTTTTAGCATTGTGTGAATTTAGGCTCAGGAGTAGTGTGAACTCAGCTCTGCTTACTGGGTTTAGGGTTCGGTGTACAATGTTGTTTGTAGTAACTGGGTTAATTTGGGGTGTCTGGAGGGCCCACAGGCTGAGCAGACTGCTTGCCATTGGCCAGCATATTAAAACTGGCAACCTGTTGCTAAATCTACACTTCAGGCAGTTCGATTAACAGGGGTAACAAACCTTAGTGAGTTGTAACAGGACAAATATTGGTTCGTACATCTTGGTTTATGGCATAACCCACCAATTCTCAAACATTCTCAGGATTCCTTTATCTTAAAAAGGATTGAGGAACCCAAAGAGTTTGGCTGATGTGCTATTGGTAGTAAATACCAATATTTACTAGAAATTACGTGTAAGTCCTTGACTTACGACCATTCGATTAACGACCGTTTGACGTTAACGATGGCGCTGAAAAAAGTGACTTACGATGGTTTTTCACAGCCTCCCCGTGGTCACGTGATTAAAATTCAGACCCTTGATAACTGGCTCACATTTACGACGGCTGCAGGAGTCCCGGGTGATCCCCCTTTTGCGACTTTGTAACAGGCAAAGTCAATGGGGAAGCCGGATTCACTTAACGACCATTTTACAACTTAAAAATTGCAGTGATTTAACAACAGTGGCAAGAAAGTTCGTAAAATGGGGCAAAATTCAGCTAATGTCTGTCTCACTTGGCAGGAGAAATGTTGTGCTCGGGGACCCGTCGTGGTCGCCAAACGCACTTGAAGAAGCTCCGGCCAAATGCGATAGTCGAGCCGAGCAATATCAGAGTAAGCAACTGTGGTTTAGCGCAGCCCCAGATGAATCAAAGTACAGTTTCCCACCAGTGGAGGTTACTCTTAACCCAGTTTCTTCCTCCTTAGGTCACTTGATGGTTCTCCTCGGAGCAGCGAGGACCAGTCGCCGTTATATCTGCACTCGTCCAAGTGCAGCTCGTGCGGTTCTCGATCCCCGCAGCATTCGGAAATGTGCCTTCATACCCCCGGATCCAACTTTGGAGAAGAAATGGGGGAAACCCAATCCGAATATTCAGATTCCAGTTGTGGTAAGTCCAGAAGAAAAAAATCTGATGCTTTTTGGGGCGTTCTTCATGTTGGTTAAAGGGTGGCTTGACTCCTTCCCTCGATATACCAAGCAGGCAGAAGCTTATTCCTGCTTAAAGGTAGACTCTGCTGAGCGAGGGACGCTCGTCTTTTGCAGATGGAGTCAGTTTAATACAGGTAGTCCTCGAATTACAACCATTTGTTCAGAAGACTATTTGAACTGAAAAATAGCAATTTATGACTGGATCTTGTGCTTATGACAGGGCACATATGACTGGGCCTCACACTTATGGCCATTGCAGCAGTCACATGAACGAAATTCAAGTGCTTGGCATTATGAATGTATTTTTGACAGTTGCTGTGTCCTGGCTTCCGACCGTCCGAGGCAATGGGGGAAGCCAGCTTCACTTAATGACTTTCTGATTCCCTTAAGAACTGCCATGATTCGCTTAACAACCATGGCAAAAAAATGGCTTGCAACTCATATTTATGATGGTTCCAGCATTCTGGGGTCCTGTGATCCCCTTTGCAACCTTCTGACTCCTGCAGTGATTCACTTAAGAACGGTGGCAAGAGAGTGCATAAGAGGGGGACAAAACTCACTTGGCAACTGTCTTGCTTAGTGACAGAAATTTTGGGCTCCATCGTGGTCATAAATCGAGGACTACCTGTATGTCAAATTAGATTCAGAAATCTTGCTCTTTCAGTATGATTTTGCTGTAGCTTGAAGAATATTATTATAGTGGTAGTCCTTGATTTACAGCAATTCATTTAGTGGCCATTTAAAGGTACAGTTGCACTGAAAATAATGACTTATGACCATTTTTCACACTTATGGCATTTGAAGCATTCCCCAGGGTCATGTAATCAAAATTCAGATGCTTGGCAACTGGTTCATACTTATGACGGTTGCAGTGTCCGGGGGGTCTCTGATCCCCTTTTGCGACCGTCTGACGAGCACAGTCAATGGGGAAGCCACATTCACATAACAACCAGGTTTCTAACTTAACAACCACAGCGATTCACTTAATAACAGTGTCAAGGAAGGTCGTAAAATGGAGCAAAACCCACGTCACCAATGTCTCGCTTAGCGACAGGAAGTTTGGGCTCCGTTGTGGTCGTAAGTCGAGGACTACCTGTATTATTATATTCCATTTTATGTTAGGTAATATTATATCCCAACTTTTATTTGGGGCTGTTCCCTCACATGGTTCTGTGCAAACAGTTTCTGCATTCTCGCCACGTACCTTCACTCGGGTTTGTGAATGGGCCAGATACGGGTCGGAGGCGCCCTTTACGCTCGGGCCCCCCAAACAAACCAGGATTAATTAAGATCGATTTCGCGTCTGCAGTGCAAAACTGGACGCGGGCTAATCCTGGCTTGCTTTTTGGCAGCGAGGCGAGAGGGGGGAGCCCACTTCGTGCCCGGTTTGAGGGTGGCCCGGCGTAGCGCGATTCTCACCCGCGTCCCCTCCTCTTCCTCTCCGACAGAAACCCGGTCTTTTTTCTGCAAAGAGTGCCAGTGCCCGTTCTCGGAAGAGGCCGCGTTCAAGAAACATTCCCTGCAAACGCACAGTGACAAACCCTACAAGTGTGACCGTTGCCAGGCCTCGTTTCGCTACAAGGGGAATTTAGCCAGTCACAAAACCGTGCACACAGGTACAACGTCCCTCCGGGGGGCACGGGAGACGGCCCGCCACGGCCGGGGGCCGGCGCGTAACTGTGGGTCTCCAGAGTGCCGTTGAATGTAGTAGAGGGTGGGGTGGGGTTTGAAGGGCCCCAATCCACAGGCAGCAGACCCCACGGAGAGGGGGGTGAGGAGAAAGGCCAGTTGTAAGAAATCCTCGACTTACGACCATTCGCTTAGCGACCGTTTGAAGTTACGACGGCGCTGGAAAAAAGTGATCGAGGACCCGTCCTCCCGCTCGCAAACATCTGCTGAGTGACCAAAGTGGTGAGGGCGCTCAAAAAAAAGTGAGTTAGGACCAGTCCTCACACTTACGTCCATTCATTTAGCGACCAAAGTGCCTTGCGATCAAGCCTTGCGCTTACGATTATCCTTTGCACTTAGGACCATTCATTTAGCGAGCATTAAAAGCTACGACGGCACCGAGAAAAGGGACTTGGGACCAGTCCTCACACTTACGCCCATTCATTTAGCGAACATTAAATGTTACGACGGCGCTGAGAAAAGTGATCTGGGACCAGTCCTCGCACTTATGACCATCACAGCATCCTTGCGGGCGTTTGTGATCAAAATCCAGGCCCTTGGCAACCCACGTGTGTCGTCCCAGGGCGACAAGGTCCTCATTGTGCGACCCTCCTTTTCCAGGCAATGGAAGGAGCTGGATTCATTTAATGACCGCATGATTCACTTAATAACCATGATAAAAATGTCATGAAAACGGATCAGGCCGAAATGATGATTTGCTTTACAAGCACCGCAACTTATGATGGAAAATCTGGCCCCAATTATGGTCATAAGTCGAGGACTCCTGTAGCTGCCACCAGAAAGATTCAGGTGAATATGAGAAAGCTCACGGCGGCACATACTCCAGTGTCAAAATGAAATGGAGGGCAGGTAGTCCTCGAGTTAACGGCCAAAATTGAGCCCCCAATTTCTGTTGTTAAGAGAGACAGTCGATAAAGGGTGATTTGCCTCATTTTACGACCTTTCTTGCCACAGTTATTGAGTGAATCACTGCAGTTCTTAAGTGAGCAACATGGTTGTTAAGTGAATCTGGCTTCCCCGTTGACTTTGCCAGTCCGAAGGTCACAAAATGGGGATCTTGTGATCCCGGGGACACTGTGACCGTCATAAATACGAGTCCATTGCCGAACGGCTGAATTTTGACCCTGTGATTGTAGGAATGCTGCAACGGTCGTAAGTGTGAAAAACGGGTCGCAAGTCACTTTTTTTCAGTGGCATTGTAACTTCAAATGGTCACTAAGCAGATCGTTGTAAGTTGAGGACTACCTATAAAATAGACAAAGCGGTATGCCACAATTGTGGGTTGCAAAATCCACTCCTTTGGTACATGTGATGGGGGTGGGTGTCTCACGCATGCCAGAAAAGAGACATAGTTTGCTCCTGGGAATTGGGGAGGGGTCTTTTAGCAGCCAGAATCAATTATGGGTCTCGGGCAGGAGGGGATTCTGGAGAGTATAGGACTTTATTGGGGGGAAGAAAGTTGAGCCTTGTGTTTTGTAGAGCACTCTGTGATCTGTGACACCCCCCCCCCCCCCACACACACACACCCCCCGAGACCCTCAAATGTTGGCTTGAAAAGAACAAAACTGAGTCACAATTGGCCCTGTTGAAACATTGGCCAACTCGGCTAGGGGGAAAAAAAAATCTGTACAGGTGGAACTTCAATTCCCAGGAGCCTCAGCTAGGAAAACCTTTGGAATCCTGGGAGATGAAGTCCTGAGGAAAGTTAATCCTAGACGACTCTGGGGACCCAAAGTTGGTGGTATCCCGTGAGGATTAGATGGCCTAAACTTTGAAAAAAGTGTTATTAGAAGGGGATGCCAAATTTGTGAGTTTTGTTAGAGCCGTTTTTCCTCAATCTGGACAACTTTAAGCCGGGTGGACTTCAACTCCCAGAATTCCCCAGCCAGCTGGCTGGGGAATTCTGGGAGTTGAAGTCCACCCTGCTTAAAGTTGCAGAGGTTAAGAAACAGTTTTACTGCTGTTTTTGGGACCAAGAGGCGAGATTAGTAGATGGAGGGAACATAGTGGACATAATTTACCTTGAAGTTCACCCATACTGGATGGGGAATTCTGGGAGTTGAATTGTGATGCAAAGCTTTGTTGTTCTTTTGTGTGCAAATAGCTTGGTGACGCTAAAAACGTGCCATTTTTGTTGGTCCAAACAGGCGAGAAACCCTACCGTTGTGGCATCTGCGGGGCGCAGTTCAACCGTCCGGCCAACCTCAAGACTCATACGCGGATCCACTCCGGGGAGAAGCCTTACAAATGTGAAACATGCGGAGCCCGCTTTGTACAGGTTGGTGTCTATCACTGTCAAAAGATGTTTGACCAGCTTCTGAAGAAATCTTTAACACACACACACCCTCCACACACACACACACACTTGTGAGACATGGTAGGAGCTGCGGAAGCCTTCTCAGGTCAAAGAAGTCAAGATGGCGGGTGCAATAGTGCGAAGGAAGCTGGGCCTTTTTAAATGTAGAGTGCTGCGGGGTTTGGACTGCATTTTCCTGGTAGCCATCTTGACTTTTTTGACCAACCCTGGCTAGAAAACACCACAGAGCCAATGAAGGGAGAACTCCCCAAATGGTCATGTTTGAGAATGAGTTAGAGAAATATGAGGGAGATTAGTTGTTTCTAAATTTCTAAAATTTAGATGATAGAAAGATACAGTAGATACAGAGATACAGAGAGAGAGAGAGAGAAAGAGAGAGAGAGAGAGAGAAAGAGAGATGTAGATATATATGATAGATGATAGATAGATAGATAGATGATAGATAGATAGATAGATGTAGATATATGATAGACAGATTTAGATAGATAGATAGATAGATAGATAGATAGATAGATGATAGATAGATAGATAGATAGATAGATGTAGATATTAGATATTAGATATTAGATATTAGATATTAGATAGATATATAGATAGATGTAGATATATGATAGACAGATGTAGATAGATAGATAGATAGATAGATGTAGATATAGATAGATGTAGATATATGATAGACAGATGTAGATAGATAGATAGATGTAGATATTAGATAGAGAGAGAGAGATGTAGATATATATGATAGATTAGATGGATAGATAGAAAGATAAATAGATGTAGATATAGATAGATGTAGATAGATAGATAGATAGATAGATAGATGATAGATAGATAGATAGATAGATAGATAGATAGATAGATGTAGATATATATGATAGACAGATGTAGATAGATAGATGTAGATATTAGATAGATAGATAGAGATAGATAGATGATAGATAGATAGATAGATAGATAGATAGATAGATAGACGATAGCTAGATGAGAGAGAGAGAAATGTATATAGATAGTTAAATGACAGGAGAGAGAGAGACTGATTGATTGATAGCTCATAGATATTGATACATAGATACGATATGATATTGTAGGTACAGACAGTAGATATATGGTAGATGGTTGATTGATGATAGTTAATAGATGATAGATAAAATTGATAGATAGATGATGGATGATAAACGGATGGATGAATAGATGATAACGACGATGGATAGATACATAAATATCTATGCAGAGAGACGCAGAGAGAGACAGAGAGAGAAGGAAAGGAGGATTAAGTAAAAAAAAAGAAAAGTAAAAAATAAATAAAATAATAATAATAAAAATAAGTAAACACATTGAAAAGAGAACAAAAACAAAAAACACAACAGGCCAACTGAATGGCCCACCGGGATCGTTCTCTCCCATCAAGCTTAAAATGTGGATCAAGTGATCTGTTTGCTCTCTGCTCTCTCTTTTATTTTTTAACGAAGAGGAGACGGGTGGGATGGACAGACGGAAAAGTCGTGGGTCAGAAGAGCCCCCTTTTTTCACAACGGTTCGGAGGAGGGGGGGGAGAAATGGCCCCCGGGATGCCCGTCTTGACTCTCCTCTACCTTTCTCAGGTGGCTCACCTCCGAGCGCACGTGCTCATCCACACCGGGGAGAAGCCGTACCCGTGCGAAATCTGCGGCACCCGTTTCCGACACCTCCAGACCCTCAAGAGTCACTTGAGAATCCATACCGGAGAAAAACCCTACCATGTAAGCATGGTTCTGTGCTGTGTCCGTTCACACAACGACAACAAGACCGGGGTGGGGGTGGGGGTGGAACGGGACAAAAAGGGACCACAACTTCCCCCGGGGAGGGGGGGGGGGCACGCGGGATCTCTTTTGTGGCTGTCTGCCGGAGAGACCGCAAAGTCAAGATGGCGTCTGGAGCTGCGACATCGTGGCTGCCATTTTGGCTTTTTGTGAGCCACGCCAGGTAAGGTTAGTCCTTGACTTACGAACGCAACGACGGAGCCCAACATTTCCATTGCTTAGCGAGACCTTGGTGAAGTGAGTTTTGCCCCATGTTACGAACCTCCTTACGTCGTTAAGCGAAGCACTCTGGTTAAGTTAGGAACATGGTTGTTAAGTGAATCTGACTTCCCCAGTGACTTTGCTCGTCGGATGGTCACAAAAGGGGGATACTGCGACCGTCATAAATAGGAGTCAGTTGCCAATGTGAATTTTGATGGCGTGGCCACGAGCATGCTGCAACCGTCTTAAGTTTGAAAAACGGTCATAAGTCACATTGTTCAGAATAGAATAGAAATAGAATAACAGAGTTGGAAGGGACCTTGAGGTCTTCTAGTCCAACCCCCTGCTTAGGCAGGAAAACCTTCGCCATTTCAGACAACATGATTATCCAACATCTTCTTAAAAACTTCCAGTGTTGAAGCATTCAGAACCTCTGAAGGCAAATCATTCCACTGATTAATTGTTCTAACTGTCAGGAAATTTCTCCGTTGTAACTTTGAATGGTGACTAAGTGAATACTTGTAAATCCAGGACTCCCTACCTGTAATTTCACGCACCATAAATATCAATAGTTGTAATACACATTAGCCAAAGAGTAGCTGTAGTTTTCCTGGGGAGAAATCTGATTTTTTTAAAAAAAAATTCATTTCAAGGGTCCCCCTTTCCTTTCTCGATATCCATCGCTCCCTAAAAATGACACAACTGACGTTTGCAATCCACTTCAATCCCCTGCAGTGTGAAAAGTGCAACCTGCACTTCCGACACAAGAGCCAACTCCGCCTGCACCTCCGGCAGAAACACGGCGCCATCACGAACACCAAGGTGCAGTATCGACTGTCGCCGGTCGACGCTCCTCCGGAACTCTCCAAGGCGTGTTGAGGACTAGCGGCATGAAACGGCGGACGTAGCCAAGAAGCTCCTTCCAGGGAAAAGGGCGGGCCAGGATGTGCAAAGGATGCTTCGATCACTTTAGGAAAAACAAAACCCGTTGTCGTTCTTGCTGTTTGTGTTGTCGTTGTCGTTACACATCGGAGTGCCTCTAGAAGCCCGGAGCGAAGGACAAGACGCACGTTTTACGTTCGGTTTACGTTGGTCGGTTTTGTTCCTCCAAGTTGTGTAAACTTCACCGTTCGGACTACTTGTGCGTGCGTGCCTGTGTGTTTGTGCGAGTGTGCGTATGTGTGTGTGTGTGTGCAAACAGAAAGAGAAGGTCAACGACTTTTTCTTACAAATGTCCGTTGCGGGAGAATGTCGAAAAATCTCGTTCCCCCCCACCACCAACCCCGCGGGAAAAATAATTGAGGAATGTACATCGTTTTACGGGAGCAAGCAAAGTGTATATCTTTTTATGCAAAAGTGTGTGTGTGTTTTTTCACAACAGAGAAAGAGATTGTATAAGGGATACGAAAGGGGAGGGGGCTTTCAAACTTTTTAACCAAAGGTGAAGGAATTTATGGCGGAATTGTAAATAGATGAATATATGAAATATATACATACATATGTGTGTGTGTGTATATATATATAAAGAAACAGCATACATATATATGTATATATGTATATATATACACACAGACACATATATAAATACATATATATATAAATACATATATATATGTGTGTGTGCCTTTAAAAGATATTATATATACATATATATGTATATGTATAAATGCATTGAAGTCTCTGTTTAGTCTCTGCAGGCAGAGGGCTGATGGGAGCCTTCATTGCAAAAAAAAAAAAAAAGGAGCACTTAACAAGATATTTTAAAAATAAAATAAAAATATTCTGCATCGGTCTTGGTGAGAAAATATTTTGTCTAAGAGCATTGAGTGTGTATTTGTATTTTTTTGCAAGTGAAGGTTTACAATTTACAAAAAAAAAAGCGTGTATTAAAAAACTAAAACTAAAGCTGCAGAAGGAATTTAAAATAATATAAAAGTGTATTTTTTTTCCAGTCTGTATATAGATATATATATATATATAAATATAAATATATATGTATAATGTTTGTTTGGGGATATTATTTTTTTGGTTTTTTTCACAGTGCCTTTCTTTTCGACAAAAATCCGGTACGGTTTAAGAATTGTGAAAGAGGGGAGATCAGGGCAAACTCTGGATGGGGAAAAAAAGTCCGTTTTGTTCTTTTTTTAAAAAAAAAGGAAATAATAAGAATAATTTGGTCTCAGTTTATACACTTGTGTTACAATCGGTCGATCTCGGTGACAGGGTTTGGGGATACATCAAACTGCATTAATGCATTCTGTAAAATATAGCTGTACAAATCCAAAAAAATAAAACAGCAGAACCAGGATTCAAAATGTGTGCAAACTCATTCTTTATTCCCCCAAATGACTTCCTCAATGGGCGAGGGGGGAAGGGGGAATGAAATCTTCCTTGATAGAGCTCTGGACTCCTAACTTGGCATGTTTAAGGCTTGTGGACTTCAACTCCCAGAATTCCTCAGCCAGAATTCCAGCATGCTGGCTGGGGAATTCTGGAAGTTGAAGTCCATAAATTTTAAGGAAAGAGGGAAAGGGAGGGAGGGAGGGAGGAAGAAGGAACAAGCAGAAGTCAGAAAAGAGGAAGGGAAAGGGATGGGAGGAGGGAGGGGGGGAGGAAGGAAGGAAGGGAAGGGAAGGGAAGGGAAGGAAGGAAGGAAGGAAGGAAGGATAGTAGAAGAACATCTGGAAGGGACCTTGGAGGTCGTCTAGTCCACCCCTTTGCTCAATTAGGAGACCCTATATCATTTCAGACAAGAGGCTGTCCAGTCTCTTCTGGAAAACCTCCAGTGATGGAGCACCCACAATTTCTTGTGGCAAGTTGTTCCACTGATTAATGGTTCTCACTTACTAATCTCCTTTTCTCCTGGATTAGTTTCCTTACTGAAACTAATAATAGTTCAGAAAGGGGGAAAAAAGGAAGGGAGAGAGGGAAGGGAAGGGAGAAAGAAAGGGAAAGGAAAGGAAAGAAAAGGAAGGAACCAAAGGAGGAAGGAAGGAAGAAAAGAGAAAAAGAGAAAGATTTAATTTCTGATTGAACTGGGTATCTTTCTGAGGCCTAAATGGCTGGAAAACACTTGTCCAATATCCCCAATCTGATTCTAATACAAATAATTCTAATTTCCCATTCAAAGAAGACCCAATCCATTTGTAGCTCATATTTGCACAACTCGTGTCACCTGGTGAAAGACTTCACCCAGGTTTTAAAGGTTCACTAGAAAAAGATCCATCAGTGAAGCCACTATCTGCAAAATCACAAAAAGAACTATTTTAACAGTCACCCAGCAAGCTTTCATGCCTAAAACTAGAACTCACCATCTCCTAGTGATTAGTCCAAAATCAACCACCTGAATTTCATTCCTAAAGTGAGACTAGAACTCTCCATCTCCTGTTGATTGGCCCAAAGTCACCCAACCGGCTTTCATGCCTAAGGCAGGACTAGAACTCCCTGTTTCCTGGTGGTGATTGGCCCAAAGTCACCCAGCCAGCTTTCGTGCCTAAGGTGGGACTAGAATTCCCTGTCTCCTGGTGGTGATTGGCTCAAAGTTACCCAGCTGGCTTTCGTGCCTAAGGCAGGACTAGAACTCCCCGTCTCCTGGTGATTGGCCCATAGTCACCCAGCCGCCTTTCATGTTTAAGGTGGGACTAGAACTCACTGTCTCCTGGTGATTGGCCCAAACTCACCAAGCTGGCTTTTGTTCCTGAGGTGGGACTAGAACTCACCGTCTCCTGGTGATTGGCCCACAGTCACCCAGCTGGCTTTCATGTTTAAGGTGGGACTAGAACTCACTGTCTCCTGGTGATTGGTTCAAAGTCACCCAGCCGGCTTTCATGCCTAAGGTGCGACTAGAACTCCCCGTCTCCTGGTGGTGATTGGCCCAAAGTCACCCAGCCAGCATTTATGGCTAAAGGAGAACTAGAATTCACCGTCTCCTGGTTTCTAGACTGGTGACTGCTCCAAGGTCACTCAACTGGTTTTCATGACTAAGGTGAGCCTAGAATCACCACATCCGTGCCTGTGGGGTATCTCAAGGGGCCAGTACACTTCAACATCTTCGTATACAATTTAGATGAGGGGATATGTGAAGTATTATAATGCTTTGGTAAGGCCACGCTTGGAATTCTGCATCCAGTTTTGGTCGCCACGATGTCAAAAAGATGTGGGGACTCTAGAAAGAGTGCAGAGAAGAGCAACCAAGAGGATTGAGGGTAAAACATATGAAGAACGGTTGCAGGAACTGGGCATGGATAGTCTAGTGAAGAGAAGGACCAGGGGAGACAGGATAATAGTCTTCCAATATCTCAGGGGCTGCCCCAGAGAAGAGGGAGTCAAGCTATTCTCCAAAGCCCCTGAGGGCAGGACAAGAAGCAACGGATGGAAACTCATCAAGGAGAGAAGCAAGCTGGAACTAAGGAGGAATTTCCTGACAGTGAGGACAATTAATCAGTGGAACAACTTGCCTGCAGAAGTTGTGAATGCTCCAACACTGGGAATTTTAAAGAACAGATTGGGCAACCATTGGTCTGGGATGGTATGAGGTCTCCATCTTGAGTAGGGGGTTGGATTAGAAGACTTCCAGGGTCCTATGATCCTTGCGTTCTATGATTCAAGGAAGGAAGGAAGGAAGGAAGGAAGGAAGGAAGGAAGGAAGGAAGGAAGGAAGGAAGGAAGGAAGGAAGGAAGGAAGGAAGGAAGGAAGGAAGGAGATGGATGGAAACTAATCGAAGAGAGAAACCTGGGATTAAGGATAAATTTCTTGACAGTGGGAACAATTAACCAATGGAACTGCTTGCCACCAGAAGTGGTGGGGGCTCCATCACTGGAGGTTTTTAAGAAGAGACTGGACAGCCACTTGTCTGCAGTGGTGTAAGGTCTCCTGCTTCGGCAGAGGGCTGGACTAGAGGACCTCCAAGGCCCCTTCCAGCTCTGTGATTCTGTATTCCTCATCTCTAAAGCTGTAACGAGCTGTGTTAATTTCTCTTCTCACCACAAGGTGGGAGGGCAGGCTAAGATTTGAACAGCTCACAGAGGAGAATGCTTTTAACAATTAAAAGAAGCAGAAAACTCCAGAGGATGGGCCTGTAACACAATTCAACACAACAATTCAACACCGAGGAAAGACCATTTTGTGACAAGCAGCTGTAAGGGCATGTAGACAAGACCACAGTGAGAGTTAGAGTCAAGAGATGCTGCTTAGAGACCGGTCAGATAAGAGACAACATGGCCTGCAGCTGCATACAGACGGTCCTCCACTTACAACACTTCATTTAGTGACTGTCCAACGTCCAAAAGTCCAAAACAGCACCGGAAAAAATGACATAGGACCGGTTTTTTCACACTTACGAACGTTGGAGCATCGCCACGTGATCAAAATTCAGAAGGTTGGCAACTGGCGTGTACTTACGACAGTTGCTGTGCGATCCCGTTTTGCGACCTTCTGACAAGCAAAGTCAATGAGGAAGCCGGATTCACTTAATGACCATGTCACTAACTTAACCCCTGGGGTGATTCACTTAACAACCGTAGCCAGAAGGGTGGTCGAATGGGGCAAAGCTCACTTTAACGGCTGTCTGGCTTAGCAACAGAAATGTTGGCCTCCGTTGTGGCCGTACGTCGAGGACTACCTGAAAAAGGTGGGGGCCCAAAGACTCACATCTTCCTTTTCTGAAGAACATCCCATAATATCGTAGTAGATTTTTATTTTTATTTTTTTAACACACCTTGAAATTTGCTCCTAAATTGTGACTGGTTTGAGCTTTGCAAAGATGAAGCAAGCCACTTCTCTTGAAGCCTAACAGGCAGTCCTCGACTTATGACCAGTTCGAGGTTACGACAGAAACCCCCAAAGGTGCTTAGTTATGAAATTCTGACAGCCGTCTCCCCCACAATCACACAACCCACAATTCATTCGGCAACCGACCCATGTTTACACCTGTTCGTAGCATCCTGTGTTCATCTGACCATGTTTTCTGATATTTCTGCCGAAATCTGGCATCTGTTAAAAACCACAACACAGCAATCAATAGATTCACTTAACAACTTCCTTGTTCGCTCGAATTGGAAGGGAGGAAGAAGGAGAGAGAGGGATGGAAGAGTAGGGATGAAGGAAGGGAAGGGAAAGTAGAGGAGGAGAGAAGGCAAGAAAGGGGGAAGAGAGGAGGAGAAAGAGAAAAGAAGGGAAAGTAGAGAAGAGAAGAAGAAGGTGGGGGAAAGAGAATTGGAAGGAGAAGAGGGAGAGGCTAGGTTTGAGGAGAGAGATGGCTGTACAATAAAAAGAAAAAGATGAAGTGGAAGAAAGGCAGCTCTGAACGAACAAATATAAATATATTAAGAAAAAGAATGAATTGTTTAAGAATAAAAGAGGATAAATATGCATCAATAGTAAAGTTAGAATTTAGGGATCAATGAAGAAGGTGTTTATATATGCAAGTATCGAAATACTGAGGTATTTTCCAAAAAAAAAAAGGAAGGGGGGAAAGACGATATTGACAAAAATTGTAATTGAGTAAAATGTATTTGAATTTGACTAATTGTATAAAATAAGAAACAACCAACACTCTGTTCAAAAAAAGAAAAGAAAAGAAAGAAAGATGTGGGTGAAGGTGGGAGAGGAGAAAAGAAAAAAACTCAAACTTGTTTTAAAAAAAAAAAACTTCCTTGATCGCTCGATGCCCACTGCCAAAAAAAGAGATTTATTTATTCATATATCATATATCAAACTTTTGATGGCCCATCTCCCTCGTAGAGGGGCTCCTGGGGTTTGTGAAATTGGACCGTCATAAAATTGAGTCAAGTCAAATAATAATTGCCCCGACTTAATGACCGTAGCGGTCAGGTTCCATTATGGTCATAAGCCTGGGACTCTCTTTACTGTATAGTCAATAATTGGAGCCCTGGTGCTGGAAAAACTGTAGAGGGAGATATGATACAGTTTGTGGCTTTACCTCTTTGAAAAACATTCAAGAAAATGTTGATATTTATTTGGACAGCGAGAATACTTGTTTCTTTTTTTAGTGCCTATTTTTTATTTTATTCCAAACGAAGTTAAAATACAAAATCTTTTTTAAAAAATCCGAGAAGAGGGGAAAAAGGAAACACCCACAAAACAATCAAAGCATTAAAAACTGGTGCATTAAAAACCACCACATATTAAACCCTCTAGCTGAATATTGATTAATATATTTGCCATCTTTCAGAAATGGTTGTAGGGTCTGCTTGGGCAGGGGGTTGGAATAGATGACCTCCAAGGTCCCTTCTCATTCATCAGTTATTCTGTTAATATTACTTACAACACTAGTTCTCATCCGTTGCAAATCAGGGCCTCCCCAAATTTTAAAACTTTACAAACTGAACTTTGCAAAATCTATTTGCAACTTGTTGAGCTGGTCTCCTGTAGGTTATATTAACGACCAAAGTAGTGAACAGGAAGATGATCATCGTGAAACACAGCAAAATGAAAGAGAGGCTTCTTTCCTTCCTGCTCCGTTTATGCACAATATTTCTTTCCATTCGCTGAGTTAAAATCCCGCGGTCCTACAAAAGCCGGTGCGAGAATAAATAGGCGATTTCGGCTGCCTGATGTTTGAATTAAAAACGCTGCAGTTTTTACCCGTGTGCCTCGTCTGGACTACAGTTCCCATCGTCAACGACCGGTATTGAATGCAGGCAAGTCCACAGACTGTCCGTCTCAGGAGGGTGATGCCATGATAAGACCGTCTTATTTACTTCCAGCATCCAGGAGGATGTTTTCGATGCCCCCTCTTCCTTCTGACACCTAATAATTAGAACATGGGATCTTGGAGCTGGAAGGAACCTCAGAGGTCATCTAGTCCAACCCCCTGCGGGAGACCTTAGACCATCCTGATTAAAGGGTTGTATGCTTCCTTTTTGAAAATGTCCAGCAATTGGTAAGATTGCTAGACATTTCCTCCCTTCCTCCCTCTCTCCCTTCCTTTCCTTCCTTCCTTCCTTCTTTCTCTCTCTCTTCCTTCCTTTCTTTCTCTATCTTTTTCTCTTCTCCTCTCTCTTTCTATCTTCTCCTTCACCACCCTCCATCATCCTTGCCTTTCTTCCTTCCTTCCTTCCTTCCTTCCTTCCTTCCTTCCTTCCTTCCTTCCTTCCTTCCTTCCTTCCTCCCTCTCTCTCTCCTTCCCTCCCTCCCTCCTTCTTTCTCTCTCTTCCTTCCTCTCTTCTTTTCTTCTCTCTTTTTCTCTTCTCCTTTCTCTCTCTCTTCTCCCTCCCTCCCACCCTCCATCATCCTTTCTTTCTTTCTTTCTTTCTTTCTTTCTTTCTTTCTTTCTTTCTTTTCTTTCTTTCTTTTCTTTCTTTCTTTCTTTCTTTCTTTCCCTTTCTCTCACACTCTTTCTTTCTTTCTTTCTTCCTCCCTCCTCCTTCCTTCCTCTCTCTTCCTCCCTCCCTATTTCCTTCCTTCTTTCTCTCTCTTCCTTCCTCTCTTCCTCTCTTCTCTCTTTTTCTCTTTTCCTTTCTCTCTTTCAATCTTCTCCCTCCCTATTGCCTTCCTTCCTTCCTTCCTTCCTTCCTTCCTTCCTTCCTTCCTTCCTTCCTTCCTTCCTTCCTTTCTCTCCTTTCTTCTTTCTTTCTATGTCCTGAACTTCAAGCAATTGAAAAGGGTTTGGCTTTACACATCACAGCAAACTCCAAAACTTTAAATTCACTTTTCTGTAAGTTTGGTGCTCTGCAAACATGTTTGACTTCAGCGTAATCATGCTGGCTTTTCTGATGCAGGAATTAACGTGCAAATATTGTTTCCTACTATCTCCCAGCTTAAGAAACAGGTGCAAGTGTGTAGAGTTGAACTCTAATGTACCCACTGAGACAGACATAATAAACACAAATGACCAACGCATGTCAGGTTTATTCACACTGATCAATGGGGTTGAAAACAGTGAATGCCTTGTAATTTATCTACTTATTGGGGTGTCAGCCAAGCAAGATTAAAACTCATCCAAGTTTGCAGGTTGTGTGCCAATATCTGCCTGATCTAGGAATTAATAAGTATTTTTTCCCTATCCATTCAATGTGGTCTTGATTCCCAACTTAGCTTATTAAAAACCTGCAAATGTTTAGATATGTTAGTTCAACATTAACATACCCAACAAGACGATCCCTTAGAGATGAGCCAGCCGTGCGTAGCAGCAGCCCAAAAACCTAATACAATCCTTGGCTGCATAAACAGAGGCCTAGAATCAAAATCACGTGAAGGATTAGTGCCCTTTATAAAGCCTTTAGTAAGGCCACACCTGGAGTACTGTATCCAGTTTTGGTCACCCCATTACAAAAAAGATGTTGAGACTTTGGAAAAAGTGCAAAGAAGAGCAGCTAAGACAATTAAAGGCTCGGAGACTAAAACGTATGAAGAACAGTTGTAAGATTTGAGTTTGGCCACTCAAGAGAAAAGAAGGACTAGCGGGGGACATGACAGCATGTATTTGAGGGGCTACACAAAGAAGAGGGGGTCAAATTATTCTCCAAAGCACCAGAAGGCAAGACGAGAAACAATGGATGGACTAATGAAGGAGAGAACCACTTAGAAATAAGGAGAAACTTCCTAACAGTGAGGACAATTAACCAGTGGAACAGCTTGTCACTAGAAGTTGTGGGAGCTCCATCGCTGGAGAAGAGACTGGACAAGCCATTTGTCTGGGATGGTATAGGACCGTGATGGTGAACCTATGGCACGGGTGCCACAAGTGGCACGCGGAGCCCTATCAGTGGGCACACAAGTGGGCATGCGCATGCCGGCCAGCTGATTTTTGAGCCTTTGAGGCCCACCGGAAGTCGGGAAACAGGCTGTTTACGGTCTCCGGAGGGCCACCGGGAAGGGGGGGAAGGCCATTTTCACCCTTCCAGGCTCCTAGAAAGCCTCTGGACCCTGGGGAGAGTGAAAAATGGGCTTTCCGGTCCCACCTCCAGAGGGCCTGTTTCCTGCCTCCAGAGGGCCTTCATGGGGGTGCAGAATGCCTTTTGCACCCTCCTCAGGCTCCAAGAAAGCCTCTGGAGCCCGGGGAGGGTGAAAAACGGGGCTACCATGCCATCGCGTGTCAAAAGCAGGGGTCGTGCGGAGCAAGGGATGGTGGTCGCACAGGCATGCATGGGAGGACGAGGCACATTGAATTATGGGTGTGGGCACATGCGCACGTGACCCCCCCTCGTTTCCCCCACTTTTGGCACACAACAACAAAATGGTTAGCCATCACTGGTATAGGATCTCGTGTTTGACCAGGGGGTTGGATTGGAAGATCTCCAAGGTCCCTTCCATTTCTGATCGATTGATCTACAGGCCGGGGATGGGCTGTCTACTAAAACAAAGCCAGACCACGACACACACTTGAAAATAAATCAGGAAGTCTGCAATTGTGGAGTCTGTCCGACAAGAGCAAAGAACGCTTATCCACAGGAAATATGCACGTGTAAAGCTTGTAACACTTCTGGGTAGTTAGAAAGCTGATAAAAGTAAGAAAGAGTTAGGCAACTTGCAGACCTCAGCTAAAAGTTAGGAATAGAGATTGCCTGCAGCCAATAAAATGTGTATTCGATAACTCCTGGGGCATTCCTTAGCCAAGGTTTAGGAATAGGGACAGCTAGAGACCAATGGAACAAATTGTAGAATTTTTACTAAAATGTTTATTAGATGATATTTCTTATTGTCCCGCCTTGTCCTGCCTTCTTCTTTAGTGAAAATGTATAAAACTTTCTTAATTCTTTGTTCTTGGCTCTCTTGGCGTTTTGGCATTTGACGGTGTCACAAAACAGCTGGTTAGTCCGTGGACCACTAGTGGTCCGTGAGAAAATGTTGGTGGTCCGCAGAAAAATTATTTGCATTTTTTTATATTGCACTAAATCCGGGGTCCTCAAACTCTACGGCCCCTCGGCCGGATCGTGCAATGAACATTTGTGTTGCTGCAGAGAGTGTCCCTCTTTGGGATCTTTTTATGTGGGTCGGAGGGGGACAGAAATTCTGACTTGGGGTCTGCTTCAGCCTCCTGGGGTGGGGCTTTGGGTGAAGGCTGGAGGGAAGCACCACTGGTGGCAAAGAGCCGGAGGGCCTCGTTCCAGTGGGACTGCGTCATGGCCTGGAACTGGTTGACCATCTCAGCCTGCTGAGCCTCCAGGCACCGGTACCTGGCCTTGCACTCCCGCAGGTCTTCCCTCTGCTTGGAAAGCCTATGCTCCTAGTCCTCAGTGAGGTGCTTCTGTTGAGCCTCCTTCTCGGTCAGATCCAATTGGAACTGAGCTGCTTCGCCAACTCTTTCTCGTGGCGTCTGCTTAGCTTCAACAACTGCTTCCTGTTGGGGCCCTAAGGAGCCCAGGAGGGGAGGGGAGGGGCAAGTAGAGGCCGGTGAAGCGCCCCTCGTGAGTGACATCGAGTTGGCCACACCCACCCAGTCACATGACCACCTTGCCACGCCCACCCAGCCAATCATTAGGCAGATCATATTAGTGGTCCGCGGGATTTAAAATTATGAATTTAGTGGTCCCTGAGGTCCGAAAGGTTGGGGACCCCTGTCACAAAACACGGCAATTCGCTCACATGCGCCATCCACACATACATGCAACGTCAAAAACAAAGCAATATAGGATGGGATTGTGCCCAGGTGTTGTGCCCATTCGCCAAAACCAATCCTTACCAGCTCTCTGAATACCTCCACCCGCCCAATAAAAGGCAATCAAAACCTGTACCTCGTGTTTAGTGTCCTTCATTGGCCTCGGCACCAGGCTCAGACCCGAATTGGGGGCAACACCAGCTGGGTGACTTTGACCAGGTGATGGTGAGTTCTAGTCCCACTTTAGGGCCAAAAAGCTGACTAAGATGGGTGGGCTTTCGGACCCCGCCTGTTTCTCCTTTCTGAACATTTAATCATCATTTGGTATCCGTTCTCACCGTTTCTGATCATCCAAAACAATTATTGAAGAGGTCGGTTGAAAAATAACCGAGCGCCACAAATTTAGTTTTGTTTTGTTTTTTTGTGACGTTCACCACTCCCCAAAACCCTGGTGTAATCCATCAAGTCGAAGTCGCTGTCTTGTTGAAAGGACTTCGCCTTTTTGGACATCCGTCAGAGGCTGCCAAAGTGATTCCCGGTGTCTTCATCTGGCATTTCTGGTGTCGTGTTTTGTTGCAAAATGCTTCGGTGTTGCCGTGCCAAGATTTGAGATTAGCGTCACTGTTCAGAAAGCCTGAATCATCTTAAGCATTGTTTTTGGTGGGTGTTGGAATATAGATTGATATTTTCCAGTTTCGTGGCCACGGCTTCGTGTGGTGTACCTGCTCTACAAAGACCCGGTAATATTTTAACATCCTTGTTTTGTAAAAATTTAAATCATTCGTGTGGTATTTTATCGAACTCCTGTGGCTTTGGGGTTAGCAATATTTTCCAGGGTCTTTCCGTTTCCAGGAGATCTTGACTTCATTTAGTAATCAAACATCAACAATTTGAAGGGATTCTATTCATTTTTATTTTTAAAAAAATAATGTTTATTTAAATTCCAACATTTTAAACACAGTGCAAAAATACAACACAAAAAGAAAAAAAGAAAAGAAAAAACATAGAAAAACAACGTATGAAATTTTTTCCACTAATAACAGCTTTTCTATATCGGTATCTCTATCATAACGTACATATTTACAAAATTTCTAATTCTATAGATCTCTATCTTAAATTACATCCTTATTTATATTTACAATTGTTTCTATTTCTGTTCATTTTATTATTATTATTATTATTATTATTATTATTATTATTATTATTATTATTATTATTTTGCACTTCTACCGTTTCCCCCAGGAAGCCTGGAAAGCTCAGCAGACTAATGCATTGTGATTAACTCCAGTTGTCTGCAATTACTGTAAGTTCGAATCTCACCAGGCTCAAGATTGACTCAGCCTTCCATCCTTTCTAAGGTAGGTAAAATGAGGATCCAGTTTGTGGGGGCAATAAACTGACTTTGTATAAATAAGTACAAAAGTATGAAGGCTCTTGCTTAATGCATTGTAAGCCGCTCTGAGTCTCCGGAGAAGGGCGGCATATAAATCAAATTTTTTTTAAAAAATAGGTAGAATTACTGGGACATCATAATAACTAGCTATTTCGCTTCTGTAAGAATGGCTTTGCTCCTGTAGGAATTAGAAGTGCCTCTGCCATTTGCTTCTACCAGTGATCTAACTCCTGTTATTTTGTTTTTCTGTACAACTCAGTACCTGGTGTGAGCTATGTCATGGCCTGGCAGGGTTACATCGGGCAAATATCTGTGTGGCTAAGCACTCCATGCCCCTGTTCCTTGGTGCACAACCAATTCAGGGCTACAAGGAAGGCATGGGCCAGGGGGCCAGAATTGGATACCTTCCCCAAGGTGTGGCTTTCACTGCATGCTCTTTGTCTGTGTGTAGTGGTATGGTCCTACCCAGCTCTTCTTTGCACAAATAAAAGCGGTTATTATTTCTAAAAGGGGGATCACATGACCCCGGGACACTGCATGCAGTTGCCAGCTTCTGCATTTCGATCATATGACCATGGGGAATGCTGCAACGGTTATGTGGTTGTAATTCTCTTATTTTTTTTTCCCCAGTGGTTGTCTGGCCTGGAAGCCGTCTTTTGCATTGGACCTTCAGGCC